>PVJI01006126.1:0-89387 GCA_004026765.1 Micronycteris hirsuta
TGATAATTCTTTATATATAACTACATCATTGCTTCTTACAATTAATTGGATTCCATTTTATTGATATACTATGATTTACTCGACCTATTCCTTATTGTTGGAATTTTAAAGGTTCTCTTTACTCCTCTCTGAACAGTCTTCTGATGAACTGTCTTGTACAATATGACCTTCTACACTTGCCCGATTATTTTCTCGGGGTAAATTCCTAGAAAAGGAAAGGCTGGGTCAAAACTTATGCACATGTAAGTCTTTGGGTGCACACGGTCCAATTTGGCCTGTGGAAATTTGAATCCATTGAAACTCTCACCAACAAGACGAGAACGTGGTTTCCCGACTCCTTTGCCAACATTGGGAGTGAGAAATGGAGGAGTGTATAAAGTCACTTGCTTCAGGCAGGCACGTCCATCCCCCAAACAGGCAGTGAAAAAAGTCCCTTCAGGATATTGCCTTTGGATACCTGAGCTCAGGGACTGCAGGTGTGATCTGCAGGCCTGTAGGCTTCCCCAGGGCCCAGAGAGTGTCTGGGCAGCTGACAGGAAACAGGTCTGGGCTCAGAAGGAGCAGGTGTCCCCCAGGACCCTGGAATCAGAGAGGGCCTGCTGCTTAGTGAGCCAGAAGCAAGAGCCCGCCATTAGACAGAAAAAATCAGGCCATGTGCCTGAGATGGAGTTTGAATCTAACTGGGACGTGCCCCAGAGGGCAGATTTCAGAGCCAGCCAGGGAGGGAACATTTGGGGAGTGCTTGGAGTTGGCTGATAGGACACGGTCCCCCGTTAGAGGGCACACTAACCGAGGGTGACCCTGAGCTGGTCTGTATGTCTGCTCTGGGCGCCCATCTTCTGCCCAGCAACTTGCTACCTGCCTGCTCTAGGAACTGTTGGGTAGTTCTCAGGCAAGGGGTGGGAAGCTCAGCTACACTGGACCATCCAGACTCATCAGAGGCTCAGTTCAGTTGAACCAGCACACGCCAGCTGCTGCATGCCGGGTGCTAGGGAAACAAAGGTGTGTACCTCAAGACCCTGTCGTCTCCAAAACCTGTCTTATTTTCGTCCCCTTCTTTTCTACTCTTACATCTAATGATTGATCCTCACATCCATTTTCTGTCTCTGAAGCAATGTAAGGGCTTTGAGGGCAGTTTCCCATGAAGGATACACATACCTTGGAAAGGACCATTGCAAAACTTGACGAGCATGAAGACATCTACAAATGAAATGTATTCCACAAAGAGCCTTGGCTGGGGGATGTAAAGGAGACCAAGATTGCTGAGGTAGCACAGCATACACATACTGAACCTTCACAACAGTTCTGCGTGGAAGATTATTACCTTCGTTCTGTAGATACGGCAATTGAAACTTGCAGAAATAAAACTCAAACTCAAAGCCTATTTGACTCCAGGACATGGGTGGGAAGCGTGGAGTCAGTCCCAGGTCTGCTACTGAATTGCAATACCCTCTTGGTCAGGTCACTTCCGCTCTCAGGGGCTTGGTGCCCCAGTAAGCAGCTTTGTCCAGGAAGTAAATGGAATTGCACCCCCCACGTAGCCTTGCTGTACAGAACACATGAAAGAACGTGGAAAAATCTTCCAGCCCTGCACCAGAGACATGCCAATTGATACCCGCTATTATTACTAGTAATTACTAGGAAAGAGGTGTTATATCACAAATATTTGCAAACCCAAAGATTTCCTCTTATTGAACTCATATTAGAGACTTGGATTGTGCTGAAGGAAAAGTAGGGTGGGGAATGTGGCTGGTGGGTGGATAAGTAGGAGATTAAATAGTTTTTTTCTCATATGCAAATTTGAGAATAACTCATTTGACTTTGTCAGGGAAGGAAAAGCTCAAAAGGGAGACCGAGGATGCGTTTCTGGAAAGCGAGACCAGAGGGAGATGCTACTTAATTTGGGGGTAATTTGATTAGGCAGAACCAGATTACTAACATGATGAGAAAGATAAATGAAAAAAGCTTTTTTGCCTTTATATATTCAATTGTTTTAGCACAATTTGTTGAAAAGTCTACCCGTTTACCCATTTTCCACTGAATTGCCCTTGTACCATTGTAGAAAGTCAGTTGGCCAGATAGGCATAATTCTATTTCTGTATTCTCTATTTTGTTATATTGATTCAGTCACCTTTCTTGACACCAATACCTCACTGTCTTGATTACTGTAGCTTCGTCAGAAGCCAGGTAGTGCCCAACTTTTCTCTTCTTTTTCAAAGCTCTTTTGACTATTCTAGGTCCTTGGCATTTCCGTATGAACTTGACAGTCTGTCAATTTCTACAAAAGGGCTGCTGGGATTTTGATTGGGATGGTACTGAGTAGACGGGTCTCCAAGGAGAACACGAGAACGTGCTGTGAGTATGAGGCCAGCTCGCAGCCACCCCGCGGCCTCATGGGCAGTGCTGGGTCAGCTCCCGAACGTCAGGGGCGGCTTCTCTCTTCGTCAGTTGGGAAGGTACCAGGTAAAAACTTCCATAATGTATTTTGATAAATGTACGGTATAATCTTTGAGGAATTCCGAACAAAATTTATAAGAAATGTTAATGTGTGCCCAAGGACCATAAAACTGATGTAATTTGAATGCAATAAAATATAAATAACTGGCAAACATTTCTTGGGGGTTTTCTCTTAATTTTTCAATACATACTTTCGCATTTTAACATAGAGCATTTACAGCATTCACCTTCCTGAATTAGGGGTAGAAGGGGGGTTGAGAAATAATTAGTAGGCAATTTTTTGGCCCTGGGACTTTTCTTGTAAATGTTTTCTTTGGCAGCCTAACTCTTGAGAACAGGAAGTTACTCTCTTGTTACAGATTTAAGACTTTTCTGAGCCAAATAACAGAAAGCTGGATTAGTTCTGAAATGAAGGGGGGAAAAAATCAACAACCCTGGGCCCTTGCTGGAGATTAATGACATCTTGCAAATGTTTTAATTCTCCCCTTTCCTCTTAATCTGCCACCTCCTAAACAAAACACATTCCACCAGAAAAAGCTTAACTGGTCACTTTGTGGCCCAACCCTAAAATAAAGTGCCTTTATGGTACCCACAAATTTATTTAAACATTTTTGGGGGGCTGAAGGGGAGGAAATGAAGGATTATCTCATGTTAGCCTTTTTTCCCTTACAAAATTTCCAATATGAATTTAAAGTAGAAAACGTAGTTGTAAAGATGCTAATGTGGCCATGGTGATCATAAAAATTTATAATTTTCTTTGACCTTTTAAAATGGTTTTCGTTATAGATAAGAAGGTTATAGCCAGCTTTGTAGACAATGCCTATGTTTTGTTTGCTATGCTTGCAAACAGTTCTCTAGGCATCGTTCCGAATAACAAGATAGGACGCTTTCACCAGAGCACTTATCATTCTGACTGTAAAGTAAGGAAACTGGTCCCCTCCCCCCCGAGAAAGGCTGTCCTTTGGAATTAAATTCACTTTTTACACTTGACTCCAGCGGAAAAATAAAACAAAACCCTGTATTCTCAATGAAGTTTATTAAATGGGGGGATATTAATTCTGTGAAATACCTGAAAATCATTTGTGGGGAATTCTTAAAATACAAAAGTCTTAGGAAGACTTTGAGATTTAGAGGTAAGGAACACTTTCCTGGAACAAGTATATATCTTCTGCTAATGATCTTTCAGGAAATTTCTGTGGTATAATTTCTAGCTTCTGTGATAAAGAAAGAGTTTGGAAATTTTTTTCATTTGTACTTACATCACACCCCCAAAATCAAATGCCCTGGTGCCCAGGAAGTTTGTAAAGGTGAGAAGGGTTTAGGGTTGGACAATGGGCTGAGTGGCTGGTGGGAGGGGAGTGGAGGATGCTTGCCCAGATGCTCATGCTCAGTACATGCTTATCTTAAAATCATTCAAATTTACAATTTTGAAAAACTCCACTGAGTGGACAAACAAATCCACATCTGATAGATTGGATGTAGCTAAAGACCCACAAGTTGCAATCTTTTGTTTACACTGTTTAATTTTTTTCTATGCATTATAAAAATAATACTTATTCCTTCAAACTAACTTTTTCCCCAGTCTGCTTGAAATGATGTTCCTCCCACATCATTAATTACAGTTTGCTCGTCTTCTGCTATTTTGACAACTTCAGTTTTTTAAGAACCTTATAAACAATCTTCAATTACTCAGAGCTGTCATCCGTTAGATATAAAAATTAAATTAAGCCCAAGAATTCTAGGTGATGGAAAACATTATCCAGTCTTATAAGATACGGGCGACTGTGGGAGTCTAGCAAAGGTTGATAAAACCTGAAACTTCAACAATGTTGGATGAGTATTTATATAAAGGGAGCTACCTGCTTCCTGGTTTACTGCATACCAAATATTTCTTCTCAACATTTATGAGCTTAAATAGATGCAGATGTTGCCAAAGAATGTATTATAACATTAATCATCCTAGAATCATATAATTTAAGTGTTGAAAGGCATCTTGGAGTCTGTCTGGTTCAATACCCTCATTTTAAACAGGAGGAAACTGAGGCCCAGAGAAGTTAATTGCCCACAAAGTTGGTGGTATGCAAAACCTCTTCCCCAAAAACCATGGTTGGGGATTGAAACAAATTTCCCTATTGTCCCTTCATTTTCTGACCTGGATCACCTTCCTTGTCCTTTGTACTGTGTCTGTCTGTTTTCTCCTCCAATTTTGGAGGAAGAAAATCAAGGAGGACTTTTTTTTCCCTGAATAATTCCCCTGACTATATTACATATTCCATAGACATCCCTTGCTCCTCCCCTTCTACTTTCCCTAGCTGAAGCTTTTCAGAGCTGAGTTCTTTGTTTTAAACAAGACGGAAAGTGAAAGACACTTGATTCTGGCCAGGTGTAGTGAGAGGAGACGAGCAGTCAGTTTTCTCTAACTTCATCCTGCTGCTGATGACTAGTTCCTTGATTTTACGGCCTCTGAGGTACATCACACTGCAAAGGGGGGACATCTGGTGTGCCGACATTGTTGGAGAGACCTGGCTCTCCTTTCCCTCCGCTAAAGGTATAGCTCTCACCTCCCTCCCTGATGAAACTTGAAAGGAAATTATGAAATCTCACCCTTCAGTGACTTTGCAAATTACCTCCCTTACCCTCCTTTTCTGTTTTCTGATAAATGTATGTGAAACCATATTTCCTCAAACACAGAAGTAGTATAAACATATTTATCAGGACATGTTTTACTAATGAGAGAATTCTAATAGCCAGACTTATGTACTGGATGTCTTATGAAAATCTTAAATGAGGCCCATTTACACATAGGAGGCTCTGCTTTCTAGCATGGAATTGGCAACAAGACTAAGTAAAGTTTGGTTTTGACATCCTCCCTTTTCCGCTTGCCCTACACATTCTCCAAATCCTGGAGAGGAGGTCCTCTGGGGCCTTCCTGCTATCCTAAACTCGCTGCTGTGATACTCTCTCTGGTCTGGTCTTCCTTTCCGGTTGCTCAAAATTAATTCCATTTTTCTCCCTTTCCCACCTATCAAATTCTACTCTTTTAGTGCAAGTCATCACCTCAGCTAGGCTTTTGTGAGAAAGCCATTTGGAACAAATTCACACTTATGTGTAAATGACTGATAGTCCACAACCCTTCTAGAAGGATCTGTGGTCTCAAAGGAAGATCTATGTTAACCAAAAATCCTACTGGTAGAATTTCAGCTATTATGTCAAAGGAAAATGAAGTCAGTCAAGGGGAGGGGAAGATATTTTAAATGTGGCTTAATATTCTGTCTCCTAAACTGAGAGGAAGGGTCTCAGCTACGAAGTCTACACAGTCTGTAGCAAAGACCAGCACATGTGATGTTACAGGGACATTTTTTTCCTGGTTTGTGAGTTTATTCAAATGAAAAATCATAGAAAGATGCTATTCAGTCACAGTCACATATCTCACTCAAAATAAAATTACATGGAATTTTTGAGAATGAAACATTTAATCATTTTTTCCCCTAAATGATCTCTTCCCTCACTATCAAAAAGATCATAAAACACTGTGGTGGCCTGAAATGAGAGATTTGACACCAAACAACAGTCAACCACGGGAAAGCCTGGAGAGGGGAAAAAAGTCCTTCCCCTTCAACTTGAACCTTATTTGGCTGGGATTTTCTCACCATAGTCTTCCTATTTTTTTTTCCATGGGCAACTGCCCTCTTGATTAATCCCATTTCCCTCAGTCTTAGTTTTTCCAAGCAGCTGAGCAAACAAAGATGCAGGCGCCCATTTTAACGCGCTTCCTCCCTCCAGCCCTCTGGGATGGGCCGTCTGTTCATCCTGTTCAGACACCCGTAGCCTGAATGTGCTCGCAGAAAGCAGCAAGGATCTTCTGTCAGGATTAATTTTAATAGGCCACAGCCTGTCAACTGGGAACCACAACTCCGGTAAATGGCTTTAAATTACTATTTGCAGATAAAGAGGGAGATAGGAGCTGAAAATTTGCTCCCTCATTTCAAACAGTTTGGATAACTAATGCAAGAATTTACTTTTAGTGTGGAGTACATGCTCTTTACAGCCTAAACTTGTGGGCAGCTGAGGAAAAACTTTCGCTGCAGTGGGATCACCATGAAGTACAAAGAGGGGACATAGGGCATTTTGTAGAAGTGTAGACTTTTAAAGCTGGAGGGGAAATGAATTTATCTGTGAATTCCTCAGCACAAAGCTTCCTGTGAAGCTTTCTGTGTCTGATTTCTGTGTGCAGAAATGCCACCCCTCTTGCTGCCCCTTCTGCTTGTCTCCCTCTCTGCCAGTTCCTTTCTTTTTCTTTTCGCTGTGTTTTTCTAATACTCTCTGTTACCTCCCTTACTTTCTCTTGCATAATTGGCCAGGGCTCCTGTCAGTTATGTGTGAAGTGCTGCACTGACGGACAGACAGAAGAGGCCGCAGGGAAGTCTGGCCCAGGGAGGGAGGGTCAGGAGGTCCTAGCACTTGTCTCTCCCTCTGTGCCCTGGGCGTGGTGGTCCCCAGCGCTCTGGTTCTCCCAGAACACAGTTTGGGGAGTGAATGGAAGAAGACATTTGGTAAATGGCATGCAGATGTCAGCTCTTACTGTTCAATAAAACCTTGGGTTTACCATTGTTTATTAATTTTTTATTAGCTATGGCTGCTATGGTTTGTTGGAAAATTCAGCATGTTCCATTACCAAGTGGAAGCTTAAAAAAAAATAAAGATAATAGAATTTTCTTTGAATTTGTTTTGGACCTTTGGTTCCCATGTCCTCTCCATGTGCCCAGCACATAGCAGGGGCGGGCCAGAAGCTAGCCCTCCCTCTCCTCCGTCAGCTCTCTCACCCGAAGTTCACCCTGGCGCCTGGAATTTCCTAACAGATCAATGCTATTGGATTCTGTAAAGTGAGTCTTCTTTTTAGGAATTGGTTCATGTGATTATCACTGCAAGATAGGCCGGAAGCCTGGAGACCCAGCGAGGAAGCCCTGTTGCAGTTCAAGTTGGCGAGGTACCCGCTGGCAGAATTCCTTCTTGCTCAGGGGGAGTCAGCCTGTGTTCTAGCAAAGACTTCACTGCTTGGATGAGGCCTGCCCACGTCACTGAGGGCAACCCGCTTTACTCGAAGTCCACTGATTTGAATGTTAATCTCAGCCAAAACATAACCTTCACAGGACCATCTAGAATAATGTTTGACCCAATAGCTGGGCACTGCGACCTGGGCAGGTTGACACTTAAAAATAACCATCACAGGCTCCTTTGTTGGTGATCACTGTTTCTAATGGCCTCATCTGGTTTCAATACCTGAACATCCACTCCTTTAAATTCTCTTCGGGACCAGCCTCAGACTAATCATCATTCTGATGCTCAAATTTAGCTAAATATTTTATTTACACTTGCCTCACATGCCACTGCCACCATGACAATGCGCTACTGCCACTATGGCCGACCCTACGCAGAGAGATCGGGCACGCTGTGTCCAGGCCCTGCAGTACTTTCCGCCCCCTGAACCCCCAGTAACACCAACGTGGCGGCCAGACCATCTCTGTGTGCCAAGCGGCCCAACAAGTGTGGAACTGAACACTTTCCGTCTTTGCTACATGGATACTGGCATTTTCCACATCAGTATTCCAAGGTGAAGGGAGCAAAATTAGATTTGAGGAAAACAGCTATCTGGCAGCAGAGGAAAAGGGCAACTTAAGCTATAGGTAGAGAGATCTTTTAGGAGCTGCTATAGTTCACTCAAGGGCTTGGACGGAGACAACGGGGGCAACAATGGGTGCATGAGAAGGTGCTGAAAGGGTGGCAAGAGGGAGAGTGAACAGAGAAAAAGGTATTTAGGCCACAGGATTTCATGACTAACTGGGCTGACGGAAAGAGAATAGTCAGATATGAGTGCCCAGTTTCTGCTTAGGGCAACCAGATGAATGGTATTGCCATTAAACAGTATGAGGCTTAGAAAGGAAGAGTGAGTTGGGGGAAGAAAATACAAGTTCAGTTTTAGACAAGTTGAACCTAAGAAATCTTTGGGACATCCAGGTGGTCAGGTCCTTAACCTGCCTCTCCTTCCAGTCCCAGAAGAAAAACCGCAGCGTTGAGAATCCTGGAGAGATGGGTAATGTGGGATTTATGGTAGGACAGAGTTTTAAGGAGAAAGTGGCGAACAGGGTCAGATGCAGCAAGGAGGAGAAAGGCTGAAAGCTGCTCCTTGGGTTTGGCGGTCGGGACGGGGCTCCCAGCACTGGGGCGAGTGGTGGCCATGTGCAGTCAGAGGGAGTGGATACGCCTTTCGGGAGGCCGACCTCTGAAAAGAGCGGAGGGTGAAAGCTAGAGGGGCGCCTTCAAAAGCTCCATTGGGGGTAGAGCTGACATGCTGTACACTGGGCACACTTAAGTGTGCGATGTGATGAGTTGTGTCTTATCAACGATCAAAATATCCATCACCTTGCAAACGTTTTCACCTGCCCCTTTGTAATCTTTGGCGCCGGCCTCTCCCTGCCACCCCACATCGTTAGGCAATCACTGATCTGCTTTCTGTCCCTATAGAATTTTGTATAAGTGGAATTGTACAGTATGTACTCTTTTTTTTGGCTTCTTTCATTGAGTATAATTGAGATTAATTGAAGCTGTTGCATGTATGATAGTATTCAGTTATGTGGACATACCAAACTTGTCATTCACCTAGTGATGGACATTGAGTTGTTTCCAGTTTTTTATTTTTTTTATTTTTAGAGAGAGGGGAAGGGAGGGAGAAAGAGAAGGTGATAAACATCAATGTGAGAGAGAATATCAGCCAGTTGCCTTCTGCACAGGCTGGAGGACTAAATTGCCAAACCAGGAATGTGCATTGACTGGGAACTGAACCAGTGACCTTTCGCTTTGCAGAACAATGCCCAAACCACTGAGCCACGTTGGTCGGGGCTGTTTCTAGTTCGGGGCTATTACAAATAAAGCTGCCATCAACATCTATGAACAAGTCTTCACGTGGACATAGTTTCATTTCCCTTGGATAAACACTAGCTGAGGAAGCCTGGGTCGTATGGCAGGTTTTAAGGAACTATGAAACTGTTTTCAAAAGTGGCTGTGCTATTTTACATTCGCATTAGTAGTGTGTATGAATTCCAGTTGCTCCACATCCTTTCCAACCCTTGTTGTAGTCAGTCTTTCTAATTTCAGACATTCTGATAGTTGTATAGTAGTATTTCATTGTGTTGTTCATTTGCGTTTTCCTCATGGCTAATAACATTAGTCACTTTTCATGTACTTATTTTTCATCTGCGAATCTCCTTTGGTGAAATGTCTGTGCAAATCTTTTAGAATCTAATCTTGAGTGACACTTCATCACTTTTACCATTTGTATCACTTTGGCCATATTTTATTTGTCAGAAGCAAGACAGAAAGTCCAGCCCATATTCAATGTGAGGGGATTACACTAGGGCTGGACTGCTGGGGTCACCCTAGATGCTGCCAATGACAGATGGCTTCCCATGCCTCTTGGAATAAAATTTAATTTCCATTTCCTGGTCTACAAAGGCCTGCAGGATCTAGCCCTTTTTGTTTCTTGTTTGGTTATGCTGAGCTCTTTTTCCTTGTAGAGCCTTACAGTTGCTCTTCTGTCTACTTGGGATGCTTTTATGTCGGCTTTTCCCATGACTAACTGCTTTTTGTCATTCAGGACTCAGCTTATATATTACCTCCTCAGAAAAACCAACCTCAATCACCCAATCAATCAAGGTAGGCTCTCAATCACTCCTTATCATATCACCTGACTAAATCTCTATGTGGCACTTATACTGTCTGATAGAATGTAAGTTTGAGTGTAGCAGGGAACTTGTCTCATTCATCATTATGTATCCGAAGCCTAACTAGAAAGTTTGTGCATGGGTGTTGTTACAAATTCAGATATTTTTATTATGACATCTTGAATTCCTGAGCAAGGTTATGTGAAAGATTCTATTCCATACCACAGAAAATATCTTTACAGTCATTATGGTTAATACTTATTTTTAAAAGCTTAAGATTTGTATATACAAACAGGACATTTCATTAAGAGGAAGAGGAGTATGAGGGAAAAGCAGGAAGAAAAATTATGAGAGGGAGATTTAGTCAATATGTGTTAGGGAAGAGAGAAAGTACCAACATAGCCTCCTTATAGAATTCCTGGACTTTACAATTTTATTAGAAAGGATAAAGAAATCACCATGCACAACACAATTGGAGAGGCATAATATGCTTTATGTAATGAGGTTCTAACTGAACTAAGCACTGTAGTTATGCTCAAAAAAGAGCAGCAGTTTGGATTGGAATAGTCTAGGGAGGAGGTGAGACTTGAGCTAGATTTAAAATGGGCTAGGGGGAAAGGGGCAGCTTTCCACAAGAAGAAAACAGCTGGGGGCAAAATTCTGAGGCTTGACAGAAAGGCATCCTTGCCTTGAAGACATTTGTGGTCCAAGATCAGAAGAAGGGCTTCACTACTGTGGGGGAAATAAAAGCCTTCAGCTGTGGCCTGGGAAGAAGATGAGGGAGTTTTGGAGTAACTTGCCAGGGGACAGCTACCTATCTCAAGGGTTTTACTCAAGTATTTCTTATTTAGCTAGGGCTAGAGCAGGTTATTGCAGTCCTTGAAAGCAGAGTTAATGTTGAGATTTGATACTTCAGTTAATCTGATCAGAATGGACTAGATTGAGAGGACACAGAAATGATTTCAACTATTTTCCCTGGAGTAGCTTTAGATTTTATCTAGAGCTGTCTGATTAGGAGGTAATTGCTGTTTTTATTGTAGCAACTTACATAGCATAGAGAAAACTTAAATTTTCCTTGTCAAAGAATGGGGAGACAGTGTTGGAAATGATGGGAGCATTCGAACCTCCCAATTGATATTTGCTGTGACTCTTGAATGCTACCTATTCTTTGGTTCAGCTCTGGGGGCTGAACTATGAAGAGAAGAGAAGAGCTGGATGTGATGCTTATTATGCTGCCTTCTTCTTCTCCAACAGTCTTAAAAAAACTTTCAATAATTTTAAACATTTGGAAATAGGCATAAAGTGGAGGCGATTTTCATATTAGTGTTGTAGAAAGAGCAGCTGGGCATTTGAGTTTGAAAGCTGGTGCCGTCACTAGTTTTGTGCACTGTAAATATTCACATTTTTTTTTGGTGTGAGAGTGCTTGTTTTCCTACATGCAAAATCTGAAATCGTTAATGAGTTTCTCAGGCCAGACACCTAATGTCTTGTAATGCTAGAGGCAATGCCGCAAAATAAATAAGAGCTGACTCCAAATGCCAGAGTCCCATTAATAAAAGCTGGTCCCTAAGGACCCTTCCAACTGTTAACATTTCGAGACTCCACTTGAGTTAGGGGGCACCACACCGTAGACCAGTGTCTCCTAACCTCACCAAAAGCTAACTGATCACTCAGGTTTTTACTTAACATTTCACTTCTCTGGTGCCCACACCAATCTTTTTATTATATTGTTTTATTATTGTCTGCGTGACTCCTCCATCACTTGCAAACTCCACAACGGCGGGATCTGTGGCTATTGTCGGTGTCACAGTAGCACAGGGCAAAAATTTTTGAATCGACAGATGAAGGGCTAATGCACAGAGAAGCGACAAACCCGGCGAGCGAGCGCCCAGCCGGGGAGAGACGCCGACCTCCGTAATTTCCGCCCCTGCCCGCTCCTCCAGGCGCCCCTTTTCCTTGTCTGTGTTTTGGTTCCGGCGTTTCAATAAAGTTCGATTCGGCTCCGAAAGACCAGTTCTTCCGGGAAAATGGCGACTCCCTCTCGTGCCCCGGAGTCCCCGCCGGCCGCGGATCTGGCGCCAGCCGCGGAGGCTGCCGAAGAAGCCGAGTGCCCACCGCCTCCCCAGCCTCAGCCCCCGCAGAATGTCCTTGCCGCCCCGCGGCTTCGAGCCCCAAGCTCCCGAGGACTTGGGGCAGCGGAGTTTGGCGGAGCTGCAGGAGATGCTGAAGCGCCAGGAGAGACTTTTGCGCAACGTGTAAGCTTGGGTCCCGCCGAGTCATCGCCAGGCTCCTTCGGTTCGGCCTCCCTGGTTCGCGCCCCTCCCCTCCCCAGCCCCATTCCCTTCCCTAGAGAAGGTGACCTTGCCCCAGTCAGCGGCATCCGAGCCCGCGGGCGAACGGACGGCCTACATTCGCAGGGCCGGCCGCGTCCCGGCCTGGCGCTGCCACCCGTGGGGCTGGCTCGTGTGCGGACCTGCGGCTTCGCCAGTCAGCTCTTCGTCAGATCCTCGCCGGCTCCCTAAATCCTGCCCCGAACAGCATGTCAGTTTCATCTGTAGACCCTGTTTTTACAGGAACCGTCGGAAATGGAAAGAGTGGAATAGAGAGTGGTTTATTGGGCAGAGAAAGTTTGACTCTTAACTCAGTTTGCAGACTTCATGGGCTTTAGTGGGGACGTGATGTAATATGACCGTGATTTTTAAAGGAAGCTTAAATTAGCTTGGTGCAGGGTGCTTTGAAAGGAATAAGAAGCCGAATACAGTAGGAGGATATTTTCAGAGAGTTTCCTGGTAAAAAGGTTGTCAGAAAGTGAACTAGGAAAGTAGTTGTGGGGTTGGGGAAACTACATCGCGCTGGGAATACTTTGGGTAGGTAGTTGATAGACATGGCTGAGGTTTGGCGGGAGGGGAATAGACCAGAGGTTGATTTTTAGATGGGACGTGCTGAGTTGATGCGAGTTAATCATATCTAGTTAAAAGCTGGAGAAGTGGACATGAGGCCCAAGAGAGAGATGAGAAGGCTAGGAAAATACAGGAATCTCAACTGGAAGGGTGGTTAATAGTGGAAATTGTGGGAATGAATGTAGTGTCAGAGAAAGAATGTGGGGCCTGAGATGTAACCTTCCTCCACATTTATTGTATGGCTAACGCAAGGGGAATCAGAAAAGGAACTTTATCACTCAGCAGAAGGGGCTAACGATCATTTGGGGGCTTCTTAAAGTTTTTTGACTTTGTGAGAATGGGTTTTTAATCTATAGCAACAGATTAACTTTTTGGTCTCAGGACCCCTTTCTACTCTTAAGACTTAGAGAGTATTCCAGAGGGCTCTTGTTTTATGTGCTATGTCTATTGCTATTTGTCAATGTAGTAGGAATTACAAGTGAGAAATCTTAAAAATACAAGAATACACAAGCTCACACATTATATTACCCAACAGAGCAATGGTAGTCACACATCTTGTGGCTTCTGGAAAACTCCACTGTACTCGTGTGAGAAAATGAGAGTGCAAATGGCAAATAATGCCTTAGTGTTATTATGGAAATACTTTGGCCTTGCAGACCCATCCACCTCCCTTCCTCAGGAAGGTCTGGAGAGCATACTTTTAAAAACTCTTGATTTTTAGAATGTCTAATATAAGTATATGCTTTAAATACTTTTGCTGAAATCTTAATTAAATGAGACAAATGAGGCGTAATCCCTTATCTCCCTGAATCCCCTTGTTTGGGGAGGAGGTATTTGGATAATCATGTTTCTGCTTCAGGGAAATTGCAAGTCAGATTTTTTTTTAACTTAAGGAACGATTTTTCTCCCTTTGAAGGTAATGCTTTTTCTTGATATCTCAAGTTTAAAAACATGGCTCTAATGTACACATGCTCTTTTCCATTTGACAGAAAATTCATTTGCAGATTGCCCGACAACGGTAAAAAGATCTTAGACTCTGTTGCCAAACTGAAAGCTGCCATTGCAGAACGTGAAGAAGTTAGAGGAAGACGTGACCTGTTGCATCCTGTTAGTTTAGACTGTAAGCCAAGGCAAAAAGCAATTGCAGTTCATGTGGACATAGATAAGGCCCAGAACTCTGACCAGATACTTGATTCTTCATCCCTGGTTCCTGGCTGTTCTGTAGATAACATCGCATCATCTGAAACAACCTCACAACAACAGGAACTTACACATTCTACTCACAAAGGCGATGAAGAGGCTCCCGAGGTTGGAGACACAGTAAACAAACGCCCGGGATCCAGCAGCAGAGCCAGTGCGCCTTCCTCACCTGAAGCTAGTGAGCGTCTCCCTCAACGTTGTGTGTCAGATCAGGCAGAAGATAATTCCAGCAGCTCTGATGACCTATTTATTGATAGGTTGCAAAAGATCACCATTGCAGACCCAGGTGAACACCACTCAGAGGAAAACACGAGGACTGAGAACTTGACAGGCCTCTGTACTGGGACGGAGAAGAAGCCTCATTACATGGAAATACTAGACATGCGAGCCAAACACCCAGTGCCCCCAGCACGGAAGTTTAAACCCAATGTGTAAGTACCATTCGGAGCAGACCTGTCATAGGAACACAGTATCTGTTACTGGGAGAATGCTTTAAGTCCAGTGGACTTTGTCTGAGAATTACTTGTAGTTAGGAACGAGCTTACTGTGGAAACAGTGAGACCAGCCTGGCTCGAGTGGAGGATTCCTGTTGAAAAATCCTTCAATATTTTAGCCAAATCATTGAAAAGGTTTTAAACAGCAGACAAAGTATTAAATTTCAGGATACTTAGGCAATATTTCATAATAAACAGAGTTAGAGAATTTATTATGACTTTTTTCCAGAACCATTTTCTGGTATACAGCTCCTCCTTTGATTAGACTGTCAGCTAAGGGAAAAGCAATTGCAGGAACTGATAGACTTTCTCAGCAAAAAATACTTGTGCGTCCCCTGGGTGTAAGCAGCCGGTGCTTTGGTGACGCAGAAGTAAAGATGCTCATCAAAGAGTTCAGGACCTAGATGAGGGCCCACAACTTACACTCGAGGACAAACATTAAACCATATAACAACTTCGGAGGGAAGGAAGCTGAGAAGGGGTTAAAAAAAACTGGAGACAGATTGAGGCAGGAGGGGCAAACTAACTCTGCTTCTAAGTTCCTTTTTATAGTTTCTGAGATCTTCAGAGAAAGAAAAGCTCTTTGAGCAGAAAAGAATGTTAGTATGCAAATGTAACATTCAAGTCAGGCAGCAGCAGCTGGTTCCGGCCTAGATTTACAGGGATGTAGCATCAGACACAAAGTGGAACCACGGCTGACTTTCTTTGAAAAACTGAAGAAATCTAGTTAAAAACACCTAAAACCATTTTTATTATTATAAAGAGACTTTAAAGTTTAGTCCTACCCCAATTTAACCTCAAAACATTTTATTTTGTCTAGAAAACCAGGATTATGTTACCTTAATTTGTCTTTAGGAATAAAACTAATCTTTGATGAAATTTCATCTGGTGTGCAAAGAGGTATCGTTCCTCTCTGCTAGGAGGACAGAAACACATAAGCATTATTTCGTCAGTAAGTATGACAGAGAATGCCCTGATCCCAGTTTTGTGTTACGGTCATTTAGCTGGAAGGGGGCGCAGGGGAGGGAGTAGCAGTGAGGGTTAAGGACATTGAAAAGACTGAGCTCCTGTGCAGTTAGCGCGGAGGAGGAAAGGCTGGGCCTTGACAGTCAGTAGGCCGCAGGCCAATGGGGACTGAGGGGAGCTTGGAGGTTGGAAAGGCGGGAAGGTAGTGTCCTTTGGTTCCTGTACTGCTCTTCCCTTGGCCTCCTACCTGTTCAGGCTCCATTATCAGTTGGATGCTGGAGGCTGCCCCTCATCTACCTGTAGCTGAGGTCTTTCTAGAACTCGAGATTTACACCGCCACTTACCTATGAAATTGACTGTGTGGGTGTCCGTGGCACATCAGGTTTATGGTGTACAAAGTGAACTCCTTTCTTCCCAAACTGCCTTTCTCCCATTTTCCCTAAGTTATTAGTGTCACCTTGTTTTTTTCCCCCAAGGTGCCTTCATGTTTCCTCTCTGTGTTTCCTGTAGCCACGAAGACCTACGTAATATATTTCCTTGACCTTCATCACTGATCACGCTTATCTTTATTCTCTCTTCTAAGGGAGGGCTGTCATCCCTCTCTTGGGCCATAACTGTGGTCTGTTTAGCCTCAAGTCTTAATTCTTTACCAGTCCTTCGTCTCCAGTGCTGCCAGAGCAAAATTTGTAAAATGCAGCTCGAGAACCTGCTACACAAAATAGAACTCTTCACTCTGGTCTGGACCCAGCCTACTTCCCAGGCTTATCTGGCTGCCTTTTCTGTACTCGCCCTCTTGCAGCTCCTGGGTGCTGCAGCCATGTGCGTCTCGGCCGGGGTGCCCTCCTCCCCGCCTTTACACAGGGAGCACTTTTTCCAGGACTCCTGAGATTTCACTGTTTTGATGTTTTTCTGACAATCTCCCTGTCTCCCATTAGAACTGGCCATTTCTTTTTGTGTGCCCCCGTGTACAATACATAGACGTCAGTCATGGTGCCTGCGGTATTGTATGGGGCAGGGGGCTAAAAATAGGTTTACAGCTGTTTGTATGGGAAATGATACAGTAACACAGGAATAAACTGTTTCGCATACTCATAACTATAAACCTACTTTTGCCCCACACTAGGTTGCACTGAAACAGTTGACAATTTTATTTCCCTCTACCAGAGAGTAGACCCTCTCACAAATGTTTTTTGAATGAGGGGGAAAAAAAAAGAAAAGGCAGCTTCAGTTCAAGTATAAGGTTTGCAGAGATGGAAAGGGCAAAGAGCTAAGGTTGAAGGCCACTTCTGTGTGCACGAGTGTTGTAAGTGTGTGTCTGTAGAAAGATGGCGTGCGTTTTTCCTCCCTCAGGTTACCTTCAAAACAGCATGATTCATCTAGTCACCAGCAAAGAAGCGGGTCTCCCATTTCCTCAGAGGAGAGGCGGCGCCGGGATAAGCAGCATCTTGATGACATCACAGCAGCTCGGCTTCTGCCACTTCACCATCTGCCTACACAGCTGCTCTCCATAGAAGAATCTTTGGCACTTCAGCGACAGCAGAAGAAGAGTTATGAGGTATTTAAGAGTACCATTTCCTGACTGTACGTTGGATGCTGCTTACATGTGTCAGAATTTACTTCAGGTAGTTCAAGGAGGACAGGATTTAACAGAGGGATTAGGTGCTAGAGAAGTGGTCAGTGAACGCCATGAGCTCTCAGGTGTGTGTCTCTAGTTTTCAGAGTCTTGAAGTTGCTGGAACTGCAGGAAGCAGCTGGAGATGATCGCAGCTACCTGCCATGCCAGACTAATCTTTGCCAGGAAATGTGAGGGGACTACAGCGAAATTTCACATCTCCAAAAGCCCATGCTGTTGGAATAGCAGTAGTATCGCCTCTCGTGTCTTCCACTTCATAAAACCCATGTGAATGCTTCTCAGTGGTGGAATCTAACCGAGAACCCTGCAGAGAGAATTAGGAAAATGTGGTTTCTGGCTTCCGTCTCCTATGACAACAGGGGAGAGCATGAACGGGGTGGGGGACAGTGTTGGGTTGCCAACAGACAATTGGACACTGAGCTTAAAAGCCTAATCTGCAGACCCTTGTGAGGATAGAAGAATCTCATATGTATAGTGACTTAATCAAGTTTCTGTAGGACTGTCTTCAAAGATCTGTATGTTCTACATAGAACTTTAAATGTGCGTATTGACAATTTGTATACCGAATAATGAAATAGGAGAAACAAGTGAGAGAACCATAAAGAGAAAAGAAGGTGTTCAGTATACTTAGTAACAATTTGAGCCTCCGGGAGAACAGCAACCTAACTTCCTAATATTGCTTAGTTAGGTCTTTTTTTATTTTTAACTTTTTTCTTTTAAAGATTTTTATTTATTTATTTATTTTTAGAGAGAGAGGAGGGGAGGGAGA
This sequence comes from Micronycteris hirsuta, assembly GCA_004026765.1. Taxonomy (NCBI): domain Eukaryota; kingdom Metazoa; phylum Chordata; class Mammalia; order Chiroptera; family Phyllostomidae; genus Micronycteris; species Micronycteris hirsuta. Next base: position 18,138 of record PVJI01006126.1, read on the forward strand.
AAGAGAGGGAAAAAAAACATCAGTGTGTGGTTGCCTCTTGCATGACCCCTACTGGGGACCTGGCCCACAACCCAGGCATGTGCCCTGACTGGGAATCGAACCAGCGATCCTTTGGTTTGCAGGCTGGCACTCAATCCACTGAGCCACACCAGCCAGAGATGCTTAGTTAGATCTTAATCAGGTATTATACACTGGTTACTACAAAACCAGGCTGTTCTTCTGCTTTGGCTCTTCAGACATGCTCAGTTGGCATGGATTAACATTTTCAAGGCACTTCTTTTGAAAGCCATTTTTCTTCTTGTCAGTGCATTAAAATTATTGCCTACTTACAACTATAGCATTGATGAATTGCTCTTAAAATAGTCTATATGGTCTTAATTGCCTATCCTAAGACATTTTTAGGTTGAATAACAAATACATTTCAGTTTGAAGTTGACTTCCTTGGCAGAGTAGTAGTAGTAGGTCCCACTTTCATTTTACCTTTTCATAATGTTCATGGCCCAAGGGATGGACCTAAAGAAGTTCAAGTGGTATGGGAGAAAGCACAGGAAACATGAAGAGCTGAACTAGAAATGAGCATTGCTACCGGCCATCAGTTGGTAGTAATGTTCTCGGGTGTATACAAGCACATTTCCAGCGTCTGGAGTTTACTTGGACTTTTGGCTGCATAGTAATTTCCAAGGGACTTTATTTGGAGAAGGATAGTCAGCTTTTTAGTATTAATTTTTTGATTTCCATTGTGGCATTGAAATGTAACTCGTAAGCCTAGAAGCTGTGATCTGATTTAGGAAAGATGATTGCCAGTTGGAGAGTCAGCACAGCAGGAGTAATTTTTGACATTTGATAGCTCAGATTGTTCTGTGAGTTTGTACATGTGCCCACATAGTTAAAAATATATCCGTGTTTATAACTGTTGTAGTGCTAGCTGGTTACTCCGTTTTTCATGTAGAGGTGGGACGTTTCCACGCCCTGTTCATTGAGGGACATCTGTCATGACAACTGCAGCAGGCTGGCAGCTCTCACAGCATAGCGCCTTGTTTCTGTGGCAGACACAGCTGTCGGGCTCGTTCCGTTGCGGTAGAGCACCAAGCCGGGTGGCATTCCTCTTCATTCGTCATTCTGTTTGAATGCCTTCACATTGAAAAGCTGTAGGGAGAAGATGTGTGTAACTTTTCGCTTTATGTTTTATTTTAAAGGAGATTCAAGCCAAGCTCGCGGCACAAAAATTAGCTGAAAGACTGAATATTATAATGCAGAGCTATAATCCAGAAGGGGAGACTTCAAGGAAATACCGAGAAGTAAGGGATGAAGATGACAATCAGTCCTCTGATGATGAATTCTGAAGATGGGCATTGGGACACTCTCCTAACTCTCTGCCTGCTGAGATGTCATTAACTTACATCAGACTTTCTAACAAGTATCAAGATCAGTGTCAGACATTGTTGAGGGAAATAATTTTATAAAGTTACACAAAGGTAGCTATAAAAATAGCCCAGTTTGTCTTTCAGAAGATAATTTTCATGTGCTTAAAAAGTTTAATGTGTGAATATTGTGTTTAACCACATTGTATGAAAGTTCTTACAGTGTGTTGTGTGGTCTGAAATTTTAGTATATGGTAGAACACATTTTTTTCTGTAAGCCAGATGAAAGCAGGTAACTGGTTTTTTTTCCCTCCTTACCTCTATTAATCTCTTAGCTTTCTGGGAACTATTTAGTTGTCCCAGTCATCACCCAGAATGGATTAGGAAGATACGGTTCCCTTTTTTTTTGAGTAATGAAGGGAGCAGTGTGAAGAATTTTAGGCATGTTTGCATGGGGTTACTGAGGTATCAGATGTGAAATACCTAGGAAGACACTCAGAAAAATGCTTAAATGTTTGTTTCCTTCTGTCTTCCCTTGGAAGAATGTTATCTTCTGATTACAAATAAGGAGTACAGTTGACCCTTGAACAGTGTGGGGGTTGAGGCTGCCAACCTGCTCAGTAGAAAATTGTGTCTAACTACACACTGACAGTTGATGCTGGAGGGCGGATGGTCTCTCTGAGTGACCAGATTTTCCCGGAGTAACATCAAGTACAGAAAAGCCTGAGATGACTGACGAAGGTGAAGGGAGTAGCTGTTCTTACGCTTGACCTGACTTGAGTAATGCTCTTAATAGATGATAGGTTCAGTTCGGTAAAAAACCCAGTTTTCCTGTAAGCTACAATTGAATTATTGTCAATAAATTGTCGCCCCCCCAAAGCCTTCGTACGTAGGCTGCAGAGACCTTGATTTATAAATACATGTTGATGTAACCTGAAAGGATTACATGATTGTCTCCAGAGAAATTAACACGGCATCAAAGATTTCTTTACTATGTTGTGGCCTTTAAACAGTGTTAAAAGTAAGAATAAAATATTAATTAGTGGAACTTAAAAATGTTAATGGTGATGTGTTACTGGTGACTTTTCATATCTGTAATTTGATGGAACTGTATTCAGGGCAGACGTACATGTTTGAGGAAGGGCTCCATTCTATCTTACGCACTTCTGGGGGCTGCACCTGCTTTCCATCCCCCTTGCCTACAGAAAAGCACACATAAAACGATACTGAACTAACAGTTCCATTATTTTTAGTTATTAACACTATTAGAAAATGATTTCACAACATAAAATTGTTTGATGTTCTTTTGTTACGGAATGAAATAATACATGTTATTTCAGGGAAGTTGGAGAATGTGAAGGGGTTCACATCATATACATACAATTCCTATAGTTCTACCCAGAGAGCTTCTGTGACATTGGGTACATGTCCTTTTACATATTTTCCCCTGTGCATACATATATCTTCAGTAGTGTAGTCATACTTTACATTAACTCATAGTTCTATATGTCGTAAACATTTTCCATATTAAATATTTTGCATTTTAGCTAGCTGCAGATATCCCATTTTATTGGTACACCATAACTTTTAAAATCAACTTATTGTTTAACAATTTGATTATTAATTATAATATAACTGTAAATGATGTAATCAACATCTTAAAAGATAATCACATCTGTACAAAAATGACTAATTTCCAGAAGATCCTTTTCAAGAAGTGAAGTTGCTAGATAAAAGGTAAGTTTTTGAGCATCTTGATATGTATCGCTCATCGCAAAGATTGTGTCTTTCTGCATTCCCACTAGCACTATATCAAACTCCCAGGATTGAACATTGCTGTTTAAAATATTTGCAAATTGAATAGTTGCAGAAAAAGATCCTTTGAAATTTGTGTTTCTTTGATTAGCTAGTGAAGGTTGAATGTTTTTTCATGTTTATTGAGCACTTATGTACATTCTTTTAGGTATTGGGTATTCATGTCTTTCCTGTATTGGCGAGCTTGTGATTTGTGTTGGTTTATAAGTTATGAATTATTATGCCCATCCTTTGTTGTTATGTTCTTGTTTTAGTGTGTTATTTGTCTTTGGATTTAGTCCATGGCATTTCGATGTGTAGATTTCCTTCAGGACTGTACCTGTGAGGTGTGCTTGAGCATGCCTTCCCACCCCAAAGATGGATACACATTTATCCTTATCTTCTTCCCGTGCTTTTTTAAAACTTCACTTTTATACTTACCTTAAATTCAAAAGGAAATTTTTCATCTGATCTCAAATTTATTTGGAGATATTGTGAGATTTAATTTTAATTTTTGCCAGTAGTTGAAAAACAGGCTTGTGTTATAAACCACCACTCCCCACTGATGTGTAATGCTGGCATAGGGTGTGGTTTTGTGTCTTGGACCTGTTTTGGGGCCTTCAGTTTTCCCCACACTTCTTAACAATTATGGCTTTAATTAGCATTAATATTTGGTAGTACAAGTCTTCCCTCGTTCTTTTAAATTTTATGAAATACAACTGACAGAAAAGTACATAAAACAGGTGTGCAGTTGAATGGATAAAACGAAGGTATGTCATCACAAACCAGGTGCAGAAAGGCCACTGCCACTGCTCCAGAAGCTCCCCAAGTGTCCCCCCTCCATTTGTCTCCCCAGCGGTAACTCCTATCCTGCTTTCATGCTCATACTTACTTTCTCTTTAAAAACTTGTTTTGCCAGTGATGTATGCAAGAACATGGTTAATTTTGCTCACTTTTGACATAAAAATGGAATCACTGCATTGTATCTGGCGTCTCGCTCAACATTGCTTACAAAATCCACGCCATGTGTGGGTGTGGCTTATGCGTTGGCCCTGCTGTTTTATGTGCCATTCTGTTGATACCATTTTATTGTGTGATAATCACTTCTGGGATATTTTCAGCTTGGGGCTATTACAAGCAGTGCTGCAACGAGTATATTTGTGCACATCAATTTTCTGTAGGGTATTTACCTAGAGTTGAAATACAAGGTGTGCACATCTTTAACATTCACTATTCCTACCATCCGGCATCTGCCAAGTGGGAGAGTCCAGTTCACAAGCATTGATACTGGCCAGATTTTAATTTTAGCCAGAAGGATATTTTTATCATAGTAATTTTGGTTTTATTTTGCGTTTCCCTAATTAGTAATGCCATTGAGCATCTTTACATGTTTATGAGCCACTGGATTTCTTTGGAAAGGGCCCATTCCAGTCTTGCCTCCCTTTTTCTTTTGTGCGTCAACTATCTTTTTCTCATTGATTTTTAGGATGTATTCTTGATACGAATCATTATTTGGTTATATTTCTTGTACACATTCTTATCCTCTTCTGAATTCTCATTCTCTTTGTGGTGTTTTTGATGCACACAAATTCTAAATTTTAATGGCAAGTCTATCAATCTTTCAGGTTTTGTATTTTTGTGTGTCTTGTTTTAAGGAATCTTTGTCTCTCCTGAAGTTATGAAAATATTCTCTTTGTAAAATCTTTTTAGTTAAAAAGTGTTTTGTCATTTTGCCTTTCCCATTATATTTTTGATTCCATTGGAAGTTATGTGTGACTGTGTGAGGAAGCATCCCTCTGCACAGCCGCTTGTCCCGGCGCGAGGGACTGCACTTCGGCCACACGCCAGCATTCGCATGTTACTTCCTGGGTTCTCTCTTGCTTCTTTTGCATCTTCATACAAATGTTTGAATCAGCTTGCCATATTCTGCAAAGAAAATTGTGCTTGATAGTACAAATCTCCACTGATTTTTCAAAAAAGTGTTTGGTATTCTGTCATTAATCAATTAACATTTTTTCCCTGAGATTCTATATTTTGAAACTCAGGAGATTTGGAGCTTTGCCACTTAAAAACTAAAGGATACTTATTCTTTCAACTAAGATGACGGTTTTTAGTGTATACAAGTTAAATAGAAAATTACACTGTTTTAGTGTAAGTATGTATTGTGTAGTTTTGACTGAGAAGTGTTACCAAGTAAAGAATTTTTTAAGTATCAAATATACATAGGTTTAAGACAGGACAGTGGAATGAATCTGCGGTTATGAACTCATCACCTCAATTTTCAAGTGATTAGTTTAAGAGAAGGAAGTCGAATGCTAAAGTTTGGGATTTAACCTGAACCATGGAATATGTTATAAGGATTAATCTTGTTGCGTAGTAGTCATCTGTAGGATAATACTTTTTCATTTTCATAGGACCTGTCTCTAATCCACATCATATTCTCTGAGCATCCAGGAGCTGTGAGTCGAGGTGGAAGGTAAAGAGTGTGGAATTATCTCTATTTCCTGCAACTGGGATGTTGAGGTGATTTGCTCAAGGCCACGAAGAACCCAGCACTCGATTTCTGGGCACTGGATGCGTGGCGTTGCTCACAAATACCACAAATTTGGGCCTTAAAAAGTGCTAATGCTAGGCAAGAGCTCAGATTACTCACGGGGAATTTGTCGTGTCTCCATGATTTACACTGCAAAAGAGCTTTTTTTCTTCTGATAACTTTTGTATTTGGAATGTTTTGTTTCTAATCATCTTAGAACTGTTAGACTCTTTGGCCACTGCTGGTATCTTCACTTCTCCTTTCTCACTTGATAGTTGGCTGCATAAAATTTTTGCAGAAGAGATGCAAGGTGTTACAGGCTTTATTCAGAGGACCAGGTACAATCCGGCAGTTTAATCCTTTGCAGGCGTCATGAGACTGGAACGCTGAGAGAAAGTGAAGTTGTTAGGGAAGAAATGATCCTGTCTCTGCAGAAAAGGTTGAGGGCATCTGTGCTTAAATAAATACAAGGATTATATAACCAGCTTTTACGGAGCGCACACAGAATCATCTAAAAAATATGGCAAATTGCATTATTGACTAGTTCCTTGACAGGGAGGAGAAACTTAAAGCTATTATTTTAATTTCTGGCTAAAGTGAGGAAGCTTTGATACTGGGCCGATGAAATAAACCTAGTGTTGGATAATACTGAACTAGAGCCAGACCACAAATCAGAAGCGATTCTGAAAGCACAGCATAAAAGCCTGAACAATTAAATATGATCTATTACTTCCCAGATGATTTTAGAAAACTTGGAATGAAAAAAAGGCGAAAAGGAGGGTAAGCCACTGGAATAGCATTAGATTATTAGATTTAGGATTTAAATGCCACCATTTCCTTTGAATCCAGTGGGAAGTCATGTACTCTCATGACGGTTAAGTCTGTGAGATGAGGTCAGTGACCCCTTATCTAATGTATGGGGTATGTTTTGAGAGAACAAAATTTCAAAGTGTGGTCTTTATAGAACACTTTGAGGTCTAAAAGAGATTCTAGATGAAAACCTTATTGTAACAATGGTAACAATTATGACTGGAAGTAGTTTAGGAGGCACCTTTTGGCATACGAAATAAAATGTTCTGAAATCACCACCATATGAAAATTTTAATTTAGTGTTAAAATTAACTGAGAACAATAGAGACTCCCTAAAAAGCTATTTTGACAAGGGGAAATTAGGACATTAAGCTAAAGACAGACCAAGCTTCGTATGGAAAAGTTTCACATTATTAAGTCAAAAGAATGAGAGTTGTAAATCAAGTCCTTCCTTGGAGCGTGCAGAAACGCTCCTTAAAAGATGGGGACTCAGCTTGGTGCTTATAAATTTTGTCTGAAAGTATTGCTAGTAAATACATCAGTTCTCTTAATCAGTACCACATATATTTGTATTAAATAGCTCCTCTAGTGATTGTATTATAAAAAGAAAAGCATATCTTCTGTTGATTATTTATATTTTTAATAAAAAATATTTCTCCCCTTTGGCTACATTTAGTAGGGTCAAAATGAAGCACATTAGGAAACAGTAACTGGCAACCGAAGGCAAATCTTAAGTCAGCATCTTTAGTTCTTAGGGAAGGAAGAAAGGAAGCTTAGATAGCATTTGTTTTGCATTCTATAAATGGGGAAACTGAGGCACAGCAGAGCATGGAGACTTGCCTATGGTTGTGCAGCTGCTTCTGACAGAGCCAACTCTTTCTGCCTGAGCCCATGCTCTTTGCTTAATGTGTCACCTACTTAAAATCAATACTATCACATATTTTTGCAAAATTACGGAAAAAGCATAGGGCCAGAAATCTAGTGAAACTAGGTTCAGTTACTATTGAAATAAAATTGGATAGTGTATAAAGAAATAAAGTGAAATAAAAATAGATAATGTGCTGCTTATTATTTGTAAGTGTGACCCTATTTTTCCTTTTCACTGCCTGACTGGGTCTGCGTGGAATGTCCCACTTTTATAGCACCTCTTCCTTGCGTCTTCAGCAGTTTGACTTCCACCTGTTTACCCAGACCTCCCCGCAGCTCTTCTGGGGCTTCTCTGTCTCACCACGCTCACCAGTGGTGGGCATTCAGTGCAACTTGACAGGGTCCTTGAGTAGCACTGCTCGAGGCAATGACCTCAATGTTCCCATGATTTCCTCAGTGTGAAAGTTTATTTCACAAGTTTATTTCAGATTTGCAAACTGTGCAGGTCAAAAGCAGGCATTGGAAAATGAGGGACAGGGGGACAACATGGTGTCCCTGGTTCAGTGTCGTTTGTCTCCTCCAATCAGTGGCTGCCATGATTTCCTCTGGGGAAAAATTTATTTATCCATCCGAGTTCTTTGTTAAAATACACATGATTCTGCAGGCAGCAAAACATCAATAAGCTCTTACTGAATTAATCTCAGTGCGTATCAGCTTATTAGATGACTTTTTCCTGAAGGAAAGGGCTTAAGGGCATGCACGTTTTGGGGGAGGGGGAGGAAAGTGGAATGGGGAAGGGAAAGGACAAGGACAGGAAGTTGGCCTGGGTGGACCTGGACAGCCAAGGGCAGCAGTGAACGTAACTTGGAAAAATTGTATTTCATTGTCTTCAGCTCCTTGCATTTTCTCTTGAATTCACTTCAATCTCAAGTATTTTCTCCCAACATTCTCCCCCAAAAACCTTTTGTCAAGATCACCAACGGCCTTTATGTTGCTAAATTCAGCGGTTAATTCTCCATCCTACTATTTCTTCACCTGTCAGAGCATTGACATGGCTGATCACTCCCTCTTTCTTGAAACACGTGTTTTGTTGGTTCCTGGAATGCCACTCGCTCTGGAGACACTCAGTAACCACTTCCTTTTAGTCTGTGTTGCAGGTTTCTTCTCGTCTTCCCAATCACTAAACTTTAAAATGCTCAGGGACTTCCCCTTGAACCTCTTGTCCACCTTTGCTCACTCCTGTGGCACCTTCATCCAGCCTTGTGGTTTTAAATACTGTTCATACATCATGACTCCGAAGCTTATATCTCCAGCTCTGAATTCCAGATTCACATTCAGCTGCAGCAAAAGTGCTCTGACGAGAGTCCTGGGCTCTTGGGCTACGAATCAGGATATGCTGGTGGTGACAGCATAGTTCTTGTTTTGCTTTTAACAAATTGAATATTCTTGGCCAAGTCACATAACTTCTTGGAATTTGAGTGTTCCAGTTTCTAAAATGAGGGGATTGGACCTGGTCAGCATCTCCCAAATGGGTGTCTGAAAACAGAAATCCCAAGGGACATGGGATTTGGTGGTCAAAAGAGTTAGCACACCCTGTTGCTGGATTGGTGTGGAGGCCCCCCACCCGGTCTCCCTGCGTCTGCCCTTGCCCAGACTGCAGTGAGTCTCCACACAGCAGCCAGCGTGATTGCTTTTACAGACTCATCAGATCAGGGCTCTGCTCAAAGGCCTCCAGTGGCTCCCATCCTGTTCAGAATAAAACACCACATGACCCTGCGCTGGGTGTCTGACAGCAGCGCTCCACTCCAGCCACGCGAGGTCCCCTGCAGTCGCTGTAACAGGTCTAGAGCGCTCCCACTCGGGGCCTTCACACGGCTGTTCTCTCTGCCTTGGGTGTTCTTTCCACCCACATCAGAGGGCCTGGCTCCTCATTTCCTCCAAGTAGCTATCCAAATGTCACCCTGTCAGGGATGTCAGTGAATATAAAGCAACTCCCCTTAGCTCTTTATTTTTCTCCATAGAATTCCGTAGTTCCCTCTTGGTTTATTGTCTGACTTCTCCCACTACAAGATGAGGACAGGGATTTTTACCTGTTTCATTGATTGCTCTATCCCCAGTGGGCTAGAGCAATGGCAGACATAGTGAGAGGAGAAGAGGAGAAGAAGGAGGGAGGGCTTGGGCAGCCATCTCTGCACACACCCGAATGCCTTTTCACTTCTGTGTGTGATCGTAATGCCTCACACTTACAGAGCAATGTGCTCCTTAGGACATAATTTCACATCTTATTTCTCTTACATGCTCCGTGAGGTGGGTATTATTATTCCAGCATTTTCTGGAGAAGGAAACTGAGGGTCAGTGAAGTAGTGACTTTTTCAGTCATATACTATTAAGACCTGTGTCTGTTTTTCTCTAAGTCAAGTGCCCTTTTCAATTTTCCATGCTGCCTTTCCTATTTGCCCTGTTTGCTTGAATTCCAGACAGCCCGTGTCTGGTTTCACTGGGGGCTGGCGAGAATGGGGTGGGGGAAGAACCCTCAATTGTGTCACCAAAGCCTTGTGCTGGGCCCACGGGTGGACCCTCCCATTGTTGCTGACAGAAGTGCTATGACAGCCTGTGCCTTTCATGGGTAGTTTCCTTAATGACAAGAGACAACAGGGGGAAACAGGCCAAAAGCATGAAAACAGCCCAAGGTACAGCCCTTCTCTAGCTGGCTCCCTCCCAGGTCTTTGATTCCAGCTTCTGTGGCCACTGCCTCACCGCACAGGGCTGCCAGCACTTAGGTCCCTGAGCCAGCAGCTCAGGCCCACCACTTACTCCAGGGTAACGATGGGCAAGTCACTCAACTCTCCAAGCCTCCTCATCTGAAAAGTGGGAATGACAAGAATAGTACCACCATCTCAGGCTTGTTGTGAGGATGAGGTGATCCTAAGTTTACAACAACTATTAGCTGTGATTCTTCCTACTTCCAGCCTGGCTCCCTGAGGAGGGTTCCATTCAACACCTGCCCACCCCCCACCGTCTGAGTGACTGCCTCGTACAAGGGAATGGAGGACTCAGATTGCCCACTGGAGCCCTTCCACGGGGCATAGCTTTGCCCTTTGGTCCTCAGGAGTGATCTTTTTTCGGAAAAAAATTTTTATTTATTTTATTTTATTGTTCTTCAGTTACAGTTGTCCCACCCCTCTCTCCATTGCTCACCCCTCTCCCATTCCCCTCCACCCCCGCCTCCCACAGTTAATCCCCCTCCATTGTCCATGCCACCATTCATGTTCCTTTGTTTGCCCCTTCCTCTTCTTTCTCCCTTTATCCCCCTCCCCCCACCTCTGGTCACTGTCAGTTTGTTCTTTATTTCCAAGTCTTTGGTTCTATTCTGCTCATTTGTTTGTTTTGTTGATTAGGTTCCACTTACAGGTGAGATCATATGGTATTTCTCTCTTTCACCACCTGGCTTACTTCACTTAGCGTAATGCTCTCCAGTTTCATCCATGCTGTTGTGAAGGGTAGGGGTTCCTTCTTTCTTTCTACTGTGTCATATTCCCTTGCGTAAATGTACCACAGTTTTTGATCCACTCATTCACTGATGGGCACTCAGGGTGTTCCCAGCACTTACATGTCACAGAGGCAGCGGCATTCAAAGACTAAGGACTAGACATCCCTTTAGGAGTGGGAGTTGTTGTGTCGCACTGCGGTTCCTAAGCACGGGAGCCAGGGAGGGAGGGGTTGAGTTAAGGAAGAGATCAGGTTTGAGAGATGACGACATATGCATCAGGTTTGGACTTGGACCTGCAGGGGTCCTGCAGGAGATCTTGTAGACATGTGGATGGGGCCATTGGAAAAGCAAGCCTGACCCTTGGGAGAGAGGTCAGGACTGGAAACCCAGGAGAGGTCCCTTCTTATAGAGGAGGTGATTGAAGTCCATAGGTTAGATGCCCAGGGAGAAAGGACACAGCAGGAAGAGAAAGGACGAGGGACAGAACCACAGGAAGTGTGAGAGAAAGTGGGCAGGCACAGGCCTGACATGTAGCAGACTCAAACTGGACTCAAATCCCACCCTAATGGACCCTATAGAGTTGCCACATACATCACTAATTCTTCTCTGGAGTAGACAGAGCCAAGGGAATAAGAGAGACCAAGGACCTCATTCCCAGGCTTGGAGGTCAGGAAGACTCCACAAAGGAGGGAGGGTATTTGAACTAGGATTTGAACCAGGCTTTGAACCATGAGGGGGAATGTGGACTAGCACGATCAGAAGATGGGTCTACACAGCATCAGCAAAGGCAAGAAGGCAGGAAAATTCAGGACATCTGGTAATATCTGGCCAGAGGTACTCATAGAGTAGTACAGAATTGGATTTGAATTCAAAAGCATTTAAAAAAAAATTCATGAGCCACACATTGAGGTTTAGGGAGACTTTGAAATGTATTCTATTTTTGTAGACACTGAGGTGGAGAGTGGTGTGCAGGACATCCATTCGGGAGAGCTCCTGGAAGAAACAGCTGTGGAAAGAAGAGAAGGAGGCAGGATCAGGCACGGAAGAAGTTGAGAGGTGCTGAGGTCTCACTAAAGACCTCAGGTGACCTCGCAGGGAGCTCAGGAGCTCGGATGGCCCCGCAGAGCAGTTTCCTTACAGAGGTCCGGTGGGTTGGTCAGTGGCCCCAGAAAGGTATGTCCAAGCCCCGACCCTTAGTACCTGTGGATGGAATCTTATTTGCAACTATAATGAAAGGTCTTGCAATGAAATCATCCTGCAGTTAGGTGAGCCCATGACCAGTGTCCTTGTAAGAGAAAGGAGACAGAGACGTGACACTCAGACACACGGGGGGAGACCCATGGGAGGACAGAGATGGAGACTGGAGTGATGCATCCACAAGCGAGGCAATGCCAAGGACAGCCACAGCCACCAGAGACCAGGAGAGAGGCTGGGCTAAGTTCTCTCTCAGAGTCTCCAGCAGGAGCCAACCTGTTGATCCAAGGCTTCCAGCCTCCAGAACTGTGAGAGAAGAAGTTTCTGTTGTTTTAAGCGTTTTTGTTAACTCGTGGTGATTTGCTATGGCAGTGCTAGAAACGAATACAGGGGGCCAGGCCTTTTCATCACATGCGATCGGTCACTGGATGTGGACTGGCCCTGAGAGGAAGCGTGACCGTGGGTGAGCCAGCGTTCTTCGGTGGGGCCGTCCTGCAGAGAGCTCCATCCCGCAGCCTGGGGGACATGGTTTCATTTCTAAAGGGATCTGGATAGCAATAGCAGTCACTTCTCTGTCCCTTAGTTTTCCCGCCTATTTCCCATAGTGGAAATGACAGTAAGACCCATCTGTAAGGTTGCTAGGAGACAAAATTAGATGTTAATACTAGTAGCTCACAGTTATTGAGCACTTACTGTGTATAAGCCAGGCAGGCCTGTATATGAGTTCATACTTGTATGCTGCCCAGCATATTGTAAGCACCCAGTAATCAGAGCTGTTGTCACAGGGGGTGTATCCAAGGTCACACAGCTGCCAGAGACAGGATCAGAACCCAGATTTCCTGACTCTCAGGCAAAAGACCCTTGGTCTGTAACAGGCTGCCAATCTGCACGCGCCTAAAGTAATCAGATCTTCTTTCATGACACTGATAGTATATTTATGCAGAAACAAAATTTGTGCTTCCCCAAAGAAATATTATTTTGCCATGCTATCTGAAGGGAAGCGCTTTGAGTTGTCTGAAATTCACTCACACTCTCTCACGCTGACTCTGTGTGACCAAAGACATTAATTTGCAAGACAGTCTGGGGCAGGAGGGGCAGCTGGGTCTGGGCACAGGTCCCTGCTGCCTACAGCTAATTGGCTCCACAGGCCCCCCGCCCCAGCATCTGCTGACATGGCATTCCTGAGACATGGGGAGAGGCCAGACACTATCGTTTTAAAGAGGACAAAGTGAAGGACAGCGAGATTAGCCGATTTGCCCTCTTAATTATGTGGTGAACTAGAGATGGAGCCAAGAATTGAATCCAGATTTCTCTAGTCCCAGATGGGTTTTTTCAATAGGAGGTCTTGCCACATTCCTTCCCTTGGAACCGCCCCCTCTCTGGATCCCAGAAGCATACCTGGGTTGAGTTCAGGGTGTGTGTCTATGTGTTACTGCCCACTTCGTTGTACACTGATTCTTAAAAAGAAAATGCTCTTACCCTTAAAAAGCGTCCCTTAATTGAGAATAGCATAGATGATACACAGATTGCTTAAATGCTCTTAACCACATCTATTTTTCAGGAATTTTGGCTTGGCACATTCAATGCCCAAACAGAAAGGCATTGACCCATGCATGTCTTCCCAGGATTTCCATACAGAAGCACTGTGCACGTTATTAAAGTTAAAAGGAGTTTTCTCCTCTGTTAAAAAGTCTGAGATAAAATTTGCATTGATACAGTCTGAGACAAAAAGAGACAGTGGCCATCCAGAAATTTCCATATGCACCCATCTCTACTCAGAGGGCACTTTACGAACAATTCGGTGGGCTTTCACCATTAGGGGTCTGGACCTGAATTATACACTTAAAAATGTTTGAGTACAGCTGGTACCCATTTCCAGATTTTCAGGCAAAGTTAGCTTTCCAACAAGGTAATCTGTCACAGATTACTGTTACTGTTGACTTCAGATGCATTAGATACATTTCCCTGTTATGTGACCCCTCCCCCAACTAAATTCCATATTTTAAAAGGACGAACAACACAAGAAGCAAAACCAGCTTTCTAACTCATCTAATTGGCTTTGGTAACTCTTTTTGTGAAACCACCAAGGTGAATGCCATCCCATGAAGCTGCTTGGTGCTCATTCTGCCTGGCCTCCTCTGTCAGCCCCTCTGTCCCAGCCTGGGAAATCTTTGGAAACAGACTTGGTTTCCTCTTCCAGTCTTCTGGTGTTGGTGGGCAGATGGGGTGTTTAGTCATTCTTTCCTTCAAAGAGCTATAAAGTCCTTTAAGACAATAAACAACTTGTTGGTTTGTTCCATTGGCCATTCATTCACACATTCATTTATTCAGCTGATGTTCACTAATACCTATTACGCATTACGTATCAGACTCTGAGAGACTGTAGGGCTAATTCCTTGACATCTTGCAATGAACGGTGTAGTGGAGAATACTAACAGTGATAAACGTAGGAAGTGTGATGGAACGGTGCTATGGAAGGAAGCTTGAATTCTAGTCACCCCCCAAAGATAACTGCTTCACTCTCTTCCACTCAGAAGAGACCACATCTTGTTGAAATTATTACAGCACATCACCAGGTAATGCTGTGTTATCTCAACTATTGGGTTTAAGAGGGCACTCCTTTTGGGCTCCACTTGAAGCAAAAATAAATATATTAGCAAGAGAGTAATAAAAGTTCTCTGAGAAAGAGTCTTGGGCTCTTATATCAAGATGTATTTGGTGGCAGGGGTGGGGAAGGTAGGAGAGGAGAGCGGGAGGGAAAAAGTCCCTGCTTTGCTATTAACAAAACGAGTACTTGGCCGAGTCACATAACTTCTGGGGATTGAATTGTCCATTTTCTAAAATGGCATTGGACCTGGTCAGCGTCTCCCAAAATGTGACTCTTGAAACAGAAATCCTGAGGAAAAATGGAATTTGGACGTCAAGTGAGTTGGGGAAATGTGCATAATCTCTGCCCTACTTCACTCACTACCCCATGGGAATTCAAAATCACCTTAGTATATTAAAGGTTTTGATAGACCCTAGAGTAAAAAGCCTGTTTAACTTTATTTAACTCGGCATTTCCCAGATGTATTTGCCTGGAGATCCAATTTTATGTGCTACCTATTAATATAGAAATGTTAGACTAGATGTTCATTGAAAAGCCAATAAACATTTATTGAGCGCCTACTTTGTGCTAGGAAGTTACCTCTTGGGCTGTATTACGTGAGTTTATGAATCTTATGATTTAATCAAACAAACAGTGGAGATGGAGATCTTTTCTGTAGATAACACCTTCTAATTAATCTGTCCCCAGTCCCCAGGAGGGACTTCTTTCCTTCCAGAGGGCGCTGTTTAGTATCATTAGTGGTTTTGCACATTAGTGCCATTTTTTTCTTCACATTGTATTGGAATTCAAATCAGATTTAATTCTTTCAAGTCAATAAAGCGAACACAGAGGGTAAGCAGTGTTAACTGGGTGCTAGTCTTAACTGCCCCTCAGAGCCTGGCCCAGAGGTCTGAACCCACCTGCAGAGGCACAGACCTTTTGTGAATGTCCACAGAGACTTCATTTACTTATGCCGCCTTTCTTCGGGTTCTAAGTGCTTTCATAATTCGGACAAAATTCAGCTAGTTTTAGAAAGGAGGAACTTTTAGTACATGTTTCTTTTGCACAGCTGATTATCAACAAACTCCTCATCTGGTCGGGTCAAATATCTACTCATCTTGTCTGTTGGCACCTTCATGCAAAGGAAAAGGGCATCGTATGCCTTGAAAATGCTCTCCGTGTTGTCTTATTCTGCAGAAGCTTTAGGAAGTGACTTTTAACAGAGAGCCTGGTTTTCTTTATTTTAAAGGCATCTTACTTTAGGTTTTCAACAAGAAAAAAAAGAAGAAAAGGGAAGGGTATATGAGACGGAGGGAGAAGAAGGCGTGCACAGGGCTCATAGTGAGAGATTCTGTTGCTTCCATTACTTCTTGTAACTTTGCCTTATCTAACTAGAAAAAGGAATAGGCAGGAAGTTAAAATCTGCAAGTTAGGCATTCTAAAATCTGGATTCTGTATTTTTTTTTCGTTCTCTGAAATTGACTCTATGCTGCTGACTGTAATGCCTAAGTGATAGCTGCTGATAAATATTATCTTTGTGGAGATGTAGGGCATCATCATATGTCAAGTCTGCAGACTAATTTTTAATGCAAGCCCAGCAGATTTTCGTGGATATGGGCCAGGAATTTTAATGAAAGAAAACATCAAAGATGCAGAAGAAATGAGAATATTAGTCAAGGAAGATACACAGCGATGCTCTCTGATAACCCCTGTTATTGACATTAGAACTCTGTGGGAGCAACTTAAATAAACATCTGGACACCGAGTTTAGACATTTTCAGTGACAAACCCCAGACAGATCTTTTCGACTTGCAATAATAAATATTTCAGAGGCTATATGAATCAACTGAAAATCCTGTTTTCAATTATTCTCGTTTTATAAATAGAGCATAGTTAATTATTCAAGTATAGAATTTCTTTTGAAGATTAGGTGAATTTTATATTTCCTTTGTCCATGTTATACTTCAGTTTTATTATTCATATCAAATTTATGTCTGTGTGTTCAAAAATAATATAGTTGGCTTGCCAGATACTATTAAATCAGAATCCAGCTGAGCTTGATTTTTTTATTGTTTTATTTTCAGCAAAGACTCTTTTACAGCCCCCAGCACTGCTGTTCCGTGAACTGGTTCAGCGTGACCAGCCCCAGTGAAGGACACCAGTGGCAATGAAAGGGGAAGATGGACCCCATAGGTTTTCTTACCAAAGTTCTTTGATTATTTGGAGTCTTTTGGCCATCAGTTAGTCAGGAAGGAGCCAGAAGAACAGTGGGTTGGTAATACATCAAGAGAGCCACACTTGATGAAAAACCTGACTGAAGTAAAAATAGCTATGGAGTCTGTGAGCAAAGCTACTCCGATGGTCCTGTTGATTGCTATTGTACATTTTATAATATAAATACAGACTTTCCTCTACTAGTTGAAAATAAAAAAGAGAGATGTGATGACTTGCATGTATTATCTCCAGAGAGCCTAAACTCTCATGCATTAAAAGTTAGCATCTGCGGTGGATAGTTCTATAACTTTGTGACTCAGTCTGGAAGGCATCTTGGTTAGAGAAGCTGGCTTAATACCTAGTGGAAGCGTGTTACCTGGCGCTTACCAGAGTGTACTCTGTGAAATAGGCACAGACTTGTTCTTCACCCTGACTGGACTGCAAACTCATGGGCTGGCACTACCTCGTTGGTGGGCTGGGCACAGAGGATGCCCTTTTAACATGCTTTGATTAAAAGATCCTAATTTTGCTTCTGGTAATTTGGAAGGAGAAAGCTTTAGGCGAGCCACAATGTCTCCATTTGTCCTGTTTTAGGTCTGGGACATGATAATTGTAGTCCACACTCATTGAGCTCTTATTCAATACAAAGCTTTGTATTAGAAGCTACATTACAGAAATGCATGTATATAATACAAAAAGTCAAATAGAACTAGGCTTATAATGAAAAACAGCAATTCCCTCCCCAACCCCATCCTATCCCTAAAGCAACTACTTTAATTGTTTCTCAGTTATTTAATTTCAGATTTCTAAATAGCATGGTTATAGTGCTGTTGTTTAATTTTTAAATAGGCATTATCTACTGATTGAAGAGTGTGGTTAGCTCCTGTACCCCATCTACCCTCTCCCACTTCTGCCCCCTCATTGTCCCAATTTTTGATTAAATATTCAGTGTCTACATTATAATGACTATAAACAATATTTTCTATTGACAATGTTTTCAAGTATTGTCAGATTACATGTCCTTCTTTATATAACTTCTGTTTGCTTTGGAGGTCGTAATTACTTTATTTGTTTGCCTGACTTCCATATGTGCCTAGAAAAGGAAGTCTCACATTTTCTGACAGAAACCTAAGGCTCCTCTCCATGTTGTCAAACAAATCAAATAAACATTAGTTCTCTTTTACTTGGAGTCTTTCCTGCTAGAACCCCCGTCCTGACTGGTCTCTTGATTGGCCACATGCTGTCTTCCTGAGACTTCCCTTTACTTTCATCCTGAAATTCCCTTCACCTCACTCTTGCATGTAATCTGTTTTCTGGATCTGCATCTTTTTCTTTCTTGGTTTTCTCTCAAGTTTTGATAGCACACATCTTCCATCCAATATGCAGCAGAGAGGTGGCATAGGGGATAGATTCTGGCTTCTTTGCATGCATGATGGTTTTTGTTTAACCTTACTCTTGATTCACAGTTTGGCTGGGTATAGAATTCTATGTAAGAAATCATCTGATCTTAGGATTTGAAGACATTAATGACTCTATATTTTATTTTATTTTTTGTTTCGATTTTTTAATTTTGTTCTATTGCAGTTGTATCAAATTTACCCCATTGCTCTCCCCAGCCCCACCCACCCTCCACCCTCTGCTCCTACAGTCAATCCCTACCCTGCTGTCTATGTCCCTGGGCCATCCACACCTACTTGTTGATTAGACCCTTCCCCTTCTTTTCCTTCCCTCCCCCTATCCTCTAGTTGCTGTCAGTCTGTTCTTTGTTTCCATGCCTCTGGTTCTATTTTGCTTGGGTGTTTGTTTTGTTCATTAGGTCCCACTTATAGGTGAGATCATACGGTATTTGTCTTTCACTGACTGGCTTATTTCACTTAGCGTAATACTTTCCAGTTCCGTCCATGTCGTTGTGAAAGGTAGGAGTTCCTTCTTTCTTTCTGCTGTGTAGTATTCCATTGTGTAAATGTACCACAGTGTTTTGATCCACTCATTTACTGATGGGCACTTAGGCTGTTTCCAGCACTTGGCTATCATAAATAATGCTCCTATGAACATAGGTTTTTTTGAATTGGTGTTTCAGAATTCTTAGGGTGTAATCCCAGCGGTGGAATCACTGGATCAAAAGGCAGTCCTATTTTTAGTTTTTAGAGGAAATTCCATACTGTTTTCCACAGTGGCTGCACCAGTCTGCATTCCCACCAACAGTGTACTAGGGTTCCCTTTTCTCCACATCCTCACCAGCACTTGTTGTTTGTTGATATGTTAATGATGGCCATTCTGACCAGTGTGAGGTGGTATCTCCTTGTGGTTTTAATTTGCATCTCTTTGATGACTAGTGATGTTGAACATCCTTTTATATGCCTATGGGCCCTCTGTATGTCCTCCTTGGAGAAGTGTCTGTTCAGGTCATTTGCCCATTTTTTAATTGGATTGTTTGTCTTCCTGGTGATGAGTTGTATCAGTTTTTTATACATCTTGGATCAAACCCTTGTCTAAGGTATTGTTGGCAAATATGTTTTCCCATATGGCTGGTTCCTTTTTCATTTTGCTAATGTTTTCTTTAGTTGTGCAGAAGCTTTTTAATTTGATGTAGTCCCATTTGTTTAGTCTTTCCTTTATTTCCCTTGTCCTAGAGGATATATTGGCAAAAAATATTGCTGCATGGGATATCTGAAATTATACTGCCTATATTTTCCTCTAAGACTTTTATGGTGTCATGGCTTATGTTTAAGTTTTTTTATCCATTTTGAGTTTATTCTGGTGTACAGTGTAAATTGATGGTCTAATTTCATTTTTTTTGCAGGTACAATTCCAGTTCTCCCACCATTTGTTGAAGAGGCTGTTTTTAGATTTTCTATGAATGAGGCATAGGTAGAAACTCTTTTTTTCTTCACACAACCAAAAGAAGAATAGCAACCAATTTAAAAACAAAAAACAGCCAGAACTGCCAGAAAATCAAACTGCATGGAAATCCGACAACCAAGGAGTTAAAGAAGAAACATTCATTCAGACTGCTAGGTGGACAGAGACAGGAAACTGGGGTGGAGAGGACATGTGTCAAATCAGCTGACTGGGTGGGTGAGGCAGCAGCTGGTGGATGGAATTTCCCACATTTGCTTGCATATAAGCTGAGAAGAAAAATGGGGGAGTGAAACAAACCATGCAACCCAGGGTTCCAGTGCATGAAACTAAAGCCTTAAAACCTCTGGCTATAAAAATCTGTAGGGGTTGCAGTGGCAGGATAAGCTCTCAGCCTCACAGGAGAATCCACTGTAGAGACCCATGGGGTCCTAGAACATACACAAGCCTACCCACCTTGGGAATCAGCATCTGAAAGGGCACAATCCACTTGTGGGAAGCGAGGGAAGTAACAGAAAGAGGGGAGAGGGCTGAGCAAGTGAGAAAGAGGCATTGTTCCATCTCTGACACCTCCCACACATACAGCGCCACAACGCAGCGAAGTGTGTTGCCCCACCTTAGCGAATACCTAAGGCTCCACCCCTTACAATGGAACAGGCCCTGCTGAGACAAAGAAATATATCTGAAATGAAAGAACAGATCAAAACTCCAGAAAATTGCCCTGGCTGGTGTAGCTCAGTAGGTTGAGTACAGGCTATGAATCAAAGGGTCACTGGTTCAATTCCCAGTCAGGGCACATGCCTGGGTTGTAGGCTGGGCTCCCAGTGGGGGCCGTGTAAGAGTAAACCACACATTGATGTTTCTCTTCCTCTTTTTCTCCCTCCCTTCCCCTCTCTCTAAAAATAAATAAATAATTTAAAAAAAAGAAAAAAAAAAACTCCAGGAAAAAAAAGCGATGAGGACATAGACAACCTATCAGATGAAGAGTTCAAAACACTTGCAATCAGGATGCTCACAGAAGTGATTGAGTTTGTTCATAAAATGAAAGAAGAAATGAAGGCTATACAAAGTGAAATAAAGGAAAATATACAGGGAACCAATAGTGAAGAGAAGGAAATTGAGACTCAAATCAATGATTTGGAACAAAAGGAAGAAATAAACATCCACACAGAACAGAATGAAGAAATAAGAATTCAAGAAAAAATGAGAAGAGGCTTAGAAACCTCCAGGATAACTTTAAACATTCCAACATCTGAATCATAGGGGTGCCAGAAGGAGAAGAACAAGAGCAAGAAATTGAAAATTTATTTTGAACAAATAATAAAGGAAAACTTCCCTCATCAGGTGAAGGAACTAGACATGTAAGTCCAGGAAGCTCAGAGAGTCCCAAAGAATTTGGATCCAAGAAGAAACACACCAAGAAACATCATAATTACATCACCCAAGACTAAAGATAAGGAGAGAATCTTAAAAGCATCAAGGAGAGAGGAGGGAGTTACCTACAAAGGAGTTCTCATAAGAGTGTCATCTGATTTCTCAAAAGAAACCTTATAGGCAAGAAGTGGCTGAAAAGAAGTATTCAAAGTCATGAAAGACAAGGACCTACATCCAAGATTACTCTATCAAGCAAAGCTACCATTTTGAATGGAAGGGCAGATAAAGTGTTTCCCAGACAAGGTCAAGTTAAAGGAATTCATCATCACCAATGTCCCTTTAACATTTCATTTTTATGTGAAATGTTAAAGGTACTTATCTAAGAAAAAGAAGGTGATCAAAACTATGAACAGTAAAATGACAACAGATTCATAACTATCAACAACTGAACCTAAAAAACAAAAACAAAAAACTAAGCAAACAACCAGAACAGGAACAGAATCACAGAAATGGATATCACAAGGAGGGTTATCAGTGGGGTGGGGGAGGGGGAGAATGGGGGGAAAAGGTACAGGGAATAAAAAACATAATTGGTAGACACAAAATAGACGGGGAGCTTAAGCATAGTATAGAAAGTGGATAAAACAAAGAACTTATATGTACAACCCATAGACATGAACTAAGCTGATGGGAGGATGTTGGAGGGAGGCGGGTAGGGAAGAAGGGGTTAAAGGGGAAAAAAATTTAGATATCTGTAATAGCATAATCAATAAAATATACTTTATGGTTCACAGGCCAACACTCAATCCACTGAGCCACACCAACTAGGGCAATAATAAAATATACTTTAAAAAAAGCGGCATTTTTACTCCATTTTATGCTCCTACCTCCTTTGTCAAATATTAATGGACCATAGAGACATGGGCGCTCTCTATTCTGTCTTGTTGATAGATGTTTCTGTTCTTATGCCAGTACCAGATCATTTTAATTACAGTGTGTTTGGAGTATAGTTTGATATCAGATATTGTGATCTCTCCTACTTTGTTCTTCTTTCTCAAGATTGCCGAGGCTATTCAGGGTTATTCTCAGCTCCATGTAAATTTTTGAAATATTTGTTTTAAATCTGTGAAGTATGTCATTGGTATTTGAATAGGGATCGTGTTGAATCTATAGAGTGCTTTGGGTAGTATGGACATTTAAATGATGTTAATTCTTCTAATCCATGAACACAGTATATGATTCCATGTATTTGTTTCTTCCTTAATTTCTTTTTTCAGTGTCCTATAGTTTTATGAATACCTCCTTGGTTAAGTTTATTCCTAGGTACGTTTTTTCCTTTTACCATAGTAAATGGGATTTTTTTCCCTAGTTTCTCTTTCCGATATTTCATTACTGGTGCAATAATGACTCTATATTTTAGCTGCTGAGAAATTTGATTGCGTTCTGACCCAAAACCCTGTGCGTGTAATCTCTCTCTCTCTCCTTCTTGTTCTCACTCTCTCTCCCTCTGTATTTAGGGTCTTTTTAAAAAATCCTAGGATATTGAAGTTTCATGATGAGGTGCTTTGATATTTGCTCTTTTATTTATGTGGAGGAGTGGATTGGGTTGCTACTGGCTGGACTTTTTCAATCTAGAAAAACGTTTCTTAATTCCTGGAAAATTTTCTTGTATTATTTATTTGATAATTTACTCCTTCTCATTTTTTATCTTCTCACACTAACATTTCTATCAGATTGGATCTCTTGGATGGTTATTGTTATATTGTTATTCATATTCATTGCAGTTTTCCTGTTTTCTTTTGGTCTCTCTATCATGTCAGAGGCTTTCTTCTGATCTCTTCTAGCTTTGCTGTCAAGAGTTACTAAACAATTACGCAGAGGGTGTGTGGGTCGAGAGTGATGGAGGCACCCAGGCATTCTTTGGGAGATCCCCAAATGTCAGCATCTGTCCATCTTTCTCTCGTGCTGGTCAGGGTCTTCAGAAAGTCTCCTGCCTTTGGGATGTTCCCTAATGGTGGGCATTCAGGGGAGAGTACTGGGACTACCTCCGCTCAGCCTGCGGTCCCCTATTGTTAGTGAATTGCCCCACCCCCATCTTCACTGTGCATCCTTAAGTGTCCTTGAATCTCTGGTGTCACTAGAGGGGCCACCACCAGATGCAGGGGTTGGAAGAGGGGTTTGGGGCCCGTTTACCCCCTTTGCACACCATCAATAAACACTACGGTTTTTAGTCCACCTTTCAGGCTGACTTACAAAGAATCCTGCTGCCTCCCTTTCTGAACCATTGTGGGGTTCAGTGGTGTGGGTTGGCTTGCTCCTGATTGCTTTGTCCCTGCCTGCAGTCAGTTACATATCGGCTTTCTCTACTCAAGTAGAGGGGATGGTAAAATTTTTATTCTTCTACTAGAACTTCAGGATAGAATGGATTTAAATGCATGTACTAAATCTACAGTATTTAAATGGAGTTCTTAAACAATCTCTTTAATGACCTTATAATGTAGGAATAATTATTATCCCCATTTTACAGATGGTGAAACAGGCATGGTTTAGGCCACACAGCCAGGCAGTGATATAATTGGATCTTAAACCCAGCTATGCCTGACTCTCTGCCTCAGAAGTCTGGGCTTGGTGGTCTTTAAAACAATGGTTCTCAGCCCTGCTTGGCATAAGAACAGACTCAGGGAGCTTTTAAAAATGTTAATGCTAATACCTAGGCCACACTGAAACCACTTAAACCAGATGATGAACTCAAGCACTTATGTTTTTTAAAGCTCCCACGGGAGACTCTAATGTGCATCCTGGATTGAGAACCACTGCTCTGAATTCTCCTCCAGCTCCAGGATTCTTTCTACCACTTTCCTTTTAGAGCAGAGGATCACCCGCAGTGTGATAGACACTCATCTGTGAAGCTTCTCAGGCTCCGTCCTCAATTGCTGTCCAGCCCTTCCACCCCTGCTCACCAGTTCTATTCAGATAGGGTTGCTAGATTTAGCAAATAAAACACAGCACACTCAGTTAAATTTAAATTGCAGATAAACAAAAATACGGATTTTAGCCTAATGTCCCATGTAATTATTGTGACATATACTAACGGTTTCTTTGTTGATTCTTTGAAATCCAAATTTAATGGAGTGTCCTACATTTTCTCTGGCAATTCTGTATTCAGAGCACCAGTTTGCAGCACACTTGAGGTTCGTAGAACATTCCATCTGGAAGCAGCCTGTCTTCAGGGCCCCAGGCTCCCCTGGGCATTGCCACCCCCTTTAGTAGAATCCAGTGGGTGGGCAGACCAAAGTCCCCACCATGCCCCTTCTCTTCTTATAAATAGCACATTTGTATTTCTCCATGCCAGCTTGCATACCACTTCCTCCGAATGCGACTTCCCTGTTTTTCACTCAGTGTCCCCACAGCTTTGCTGGGGACTAATACAGGCTGGAGCTATTGAGTTCATGCTGTGTGCTGCATGGTTGTCTCCTCAGTTTGACTGATTGTCTCTAGGACTGAGACCTTGTCTTGTTCACTCTCCAGTCCCCTCAACCTTTGTGTCTCCAGGGTGTGGGAATGGGGTCTGGAGGCACTTAAGAACCTAATGTTGAGAAGTTGTGTTTGCCAAAGTGAGAGACACCTTCCTCCCTTAGGCTGGCCCTTATTTTGGAAAATCTACTCCAGGCTTGCTATGCACTAGGTCCTACGATTTCAGGAGGTACTCACTTGCAGTGTTGTGCAAGTACTGACCTTGTTCTTGCTTGACACTGAGAGTTAAGTGCCTCCTTAAATTTTACACTCCAGTGTCTTCCTTGTTTCACCCCTGTCTGGCCCTGCCACTTAGGGAAAGAGCAAAAGGAAACTGGCCTGGAGTCACCCAAGTAGCCCAGCGTGTTCACCACTGTGTTTGGACTGTGTTCCCTTGGCCTCATCCAGAGCACGTGGGGGCTGAGGTTGGAGCCTACAGTCCAGTGAGGCCACAGTGCGTGGCTACCCCCCGTGAGAGCAGGTGTGTGGAACACCTCTAGGGACACAGAAGGGTCTCCAAAACTTGATGAAGTCTGAAGTCTGCAGACAAATATTTAGGATATATGTAGTAAAAATGAGAATCAGGTTCTGTTCTCAAGGGGTTTATGGTGTGTGTCTTAAACTAAAAATACATACTTCTCTGTTAATAAAAATGTATTCTCCCAAAAAGAAAAAGAGAATCACAAAACCTTCTGCATTTTCTTTAGCAGAAATAGGGTCTTTGAAGCCATTAACTGGCTGTGTTATTGCAGAAGTCGCTTAACCTCGTGGGCCTTGGTTTCTCTATTTGTGAGATGATGGGGGATCAGATGAGACAATCGCTAGTCCCCTCTGTGTTTGGAAGGGTTCTGTGATTCCTCTTATCTTAGTGCCTCATTTTCTACTAAACTGACACTTTTCTCCTACCAAGCAACAAAAATATTTCTCCTTTAGATATCTTTTTTGATTTATCCCTTGTCTTAATCTAGTTCCAAATCCTGGCATACCGCTTTGTCTGAAACCTGTATTTTAATTTTTAAATGCAATTTGTCCTTTATAACTCTTTTTCATGTCCCATAAAAATGATGGATAGGGGAAGCTAGATAAAGCTACAGATCAATCATAGATTCTGATAATCTAATAAATGCTTTGAGCACCAATCTTGCAGTTTATGACCTCTTGTCAATTGATTTATGGCCTCGTAGTAAATTTTCTCTCCCACTTATGCAATATTTATTGGAACATCTTGTTCTTAACAGACAAAGTACTGTATAAAACATCTGTCAAAACAAAAGGCAATTCAATTAAATATCTTTTACTTCCAAATCTACTTCTCTGGTTCTCTCCAGCATCCAGATTGCAAAACAACAAGTCATGTTATGTACACATTTGATCAAGGTTTTAGGGACATAAAATGTAGTTGGAAAAAAATCGTTAAAACAAAAGTTAATCTGAAAGAAGTGAAATGTCCCTATTCACCTCACAATAGAGGTTGGCTCCTGCCCACGTTGGCTCTGGCCCGCCCTGTGCCTCCCAATCTCTTTGTTGGCAACAGCTCTGTTGCTCATTCCCCCAACCCAGAGACTCCACAATCTGAAGGATTTTCTTTAGAAACAAACTTTATTTAAACCTGATATGAACTAGCTTGGTTAGATACATTAACCACCAGCCCCACTGGTAGGTCTGTGAGAGCCCACATCCACTCATGGAGTTGATGTGATTCTAGTCAAAAACAAAGGAAAAGAAGTGTATGTACAATTTCTTTAGGTTTTTTGAAAAATTCAAATAATATCGGGGTCTCAACTTTCTACTCTCTTTGAATGAATCACCAAGTAAGTATAACCTGAGAAATTTTTCAGTCCGTTAAATCCTATTTTTCTACTGTTAAGTTCATTGGGGGTGGGGCCGGGGTAGCAAAACCCTAATTCTCCAAGAATTGCAGTCATGTGAGGGGACCCTGGGCTCTTTGCACAGAGATTCACACATCTGTACTGGTAATGTTTCCTTTGTGTCGGGGCCAGACGTGCTCCAGGCAGTGTCCTCGACCTTCTTTCTTAACCTGCAAACCCCTGAGCTCCACTCTGAAGGCCAGTTTGTGAATGGTTTGTGTATGTGGCTTAGCAAGCTCCGAGTCACAACGTCTCCACAGGTTAAATTTCTCCAGAATTCAAGGTTCCAGTTTTGTTGTTGCTGCTGTTAAATTCTCCCCAAATGTAGCATGGATTGATGACATATTGAAAGCATATGCATGTTTACCTCGGCATTGATGTCATTTCCTATAACACTGGGAATTGTATGTGAAGTGCAGGGAGGTGGGTGTGAGTGGCGGGGGGATCTGATGAGCAGAAGCGAAGGCCAAATGTATTCTCAGAGAGAACTTCATAGTATTATTGGTGTTAAAGTCGAAACCTGAAGTATATTCTCATCTGAAGGGGGGAAAAGCATTCTATGGATGGACATCAGTGGTACCTGAGCCATTTTCTCTTCCACCTTAAATCACACAAAATTTTGGAAATGATCTTATCTATAAACTTTCATATTAATTGTCACAGTGGCAGCTATTTTTCCTTTGTGCTTAATGCTTCAGTCATGAGATTCCTGTATTCACAGGGAGTAAAGATAGAATAATAGATAATTCTAATCAACAGAATCTCAAACTTGTTTCCCAGGTCTCTTACAGAAGTGGAAAAGAAAATGGCTCAGGCACCACGGATGTCCATCAACAGAATAAAGGTTCATGGAGCCCTAGCTGGGTCCAAAGCCTGGGATACAGCAGCAAGCAAGACAGAGCTGGTTCCTGCTCTCAAGGAGCTTCCAGCCGAGCAGGCAGAGAACAGCCAATGTCGATGCCCTGCAAGTGTCCAGCAGTTTTCTTTCTAGGCCAGGCTGCGTGCATTGCCTTTCCCATGATGCTCACTCCCTGGCCACCTTCAGCCCACCTCACCCACCAGAAACTTGGGCCATTCCTCTGTGGTCTTTTGTGACCCCTCACTGTTGGAGGGCCACACTGCACTCAGGTCATGGTCCTGGAGCAGACCTACCCACTTAAATAAGTCTTCCTGTACCTGTGGCTGCATGGCCCCTGCAGCTGGCACACAGATAGCAAAAAAGAGGGTGTTTTGTCCTGCAGATTCTTAATAAGGGATCTCAGTCGGAAGTCTTCAGGCAGGTCCAATGGGACCAGTGCTGAGGGAGGCTTCCTCTTCCTGACATTCCCACTGATTAGTAGTAGTTTCAGTACCGTATTTTTCAGACTATAAGATGCACCAGACCATAAGACGCACCTAGGTTTTAGAAGAGGAAAATAGGAAAAAAATTTTTGAAGCAAAAAAGGTGGTAAATAACATAAATGCCCCAAAAATGTGGTAAATAACATAAATGACATAATGTTTCACCAATGTAAATGTAAACAGCCAGGTAAGCTACATTTGGACTATAAGGTGCACCCCCATTTTCCTCCCAAATTTAGGAGGGGTGTGTGTCTTATAGTCTGAAAAATACAGTAATTCAGAGACTGCTGATGGAACTTTTGTATGTGAGAAGCATTGTGCTAAAGATTGGGTATCTCCTATCTTACTTAGTGCCCTTAGGAATCTTTGAGATTAGTATTATAATCACCCTGATTTTACAGGTGAGGAAACTGAGGCTTACCAAGGCTAAGCAGTGTGCCCAGACCCCAGAGTTTGTCAGCTGCAGAGCTGGGGTCTGAACTGTTGTATTCTCTCTTTCCTGTTCCCTGAAGCTTCTGCTGGGGGTAGTGCAGGCACTTCTTTCCCAGCTCCAAGCTTGCCATATCTGATGTTCAACTTCTATGCCATCCAAGGGCTTGGGTCTAGTTGACATTCAAGGTCTTCCACAGCTAGAGACCAGTGCGCCCCCTGTAGCCACCTCTTAGTCACTGCAGACTGCTCTCCACAGCTGCACCACAAACTGGATGCCCTTTTCCCACCTCTGCCAAAGATCTCTGAAGCCTCCAAAGCCTGGGTGAAATAGCACTCCCCTACCACAATCTGCAGGACCTTGACTCCCCGGTTCTCCTGCAGCACCTCAAAGGTATCACCTCTCTGAAGGGTCAGCTCTGCAAGCACTCGCTAGCTCATTGTCCTGTGGCTCCCAGCACTGAGCATTGCACATTGAAGGTACTGGGTAGGTGTGCGCAATTTTACCGCCGGCTGAGTCTGCATTCCCCATTAAGTAGACATGGTATGAAAGCTTAACCACATGTAGGCTCTTGATCTGGCCACTTTGCATTATTACCACTTGTTCTCTTGCGATTACTGTTGCCATGTTGACTAGTTAGTCAATAAACAATAAGAAATGGCTGGGAAATCGTGGCATGTTGCCCCTTTGGCAAAATGATGAAATGGGCAGCAGGTATTTACTTTGTAGCTTGTCTTACCTCTTCCTGTTGTGCCTTCAAGAGCCCTGTGACCTGTCACTCATCCTTGGACACTGCGGCAAAACTTGCTTGCTGAGCACTCATTCGCTCCCAGGCATAGTGCTCTTCCCGGGAGCTGCAGCCTGGTTTCCCTGGAACCAAGCCTTGAGGTAAAGAAAAGGAGGTTCCATAGAGAGATTATAGGCAACCTCAGACAAGGGGGGCCTTTCTTAGTCTCCTGAAATTCCGCCTAGACTACGTGACTTCATTCTTCTTGGACATTTTTGCTGTTCCCTGAAGGATATTTTTTTTTCTCAGAAAGATCTCAAGGTGGGAAGGCTGGGGCGCTGATGGCTCTGGGAGTTCCTGCCAGCTGATAAGTGTGTCTTTCAGCTCCCAGAGAAAGGGGCCCCCTAAACTGACCTTGCTCTTCTCCTCTTACCTCTTGGGCTGCCCCTTCGTGGGTGCCTCTCCTTCCTCTCACTCCCCAACAATGGGCTTCTTTCAGTCCCTGCCCCTTCTCTTTGCCATGCCGCTCACTGTGAGCTCATCTATTCTCATGGTTTCATTAACACCTCTTCGCAGATGACGTGCAAGTCGACCTTTGCTGCCGTGACCCTTTCCTGTGCCCTGGACTACATTTCCACCCGCTGACAGGACATCTCCACTCACGGATCCCGGAGCCCCTCAGCCACAGTGCGCCCGGAGCACGGTTCTCCATCTGCTCACGCCCTTTAAGACAAGCAGGTGCCTCGTCCAGGCATCCATTTCAATCAGGGCTCCTGCCAGGCTTTCAGGAGTTCTGGGCTAGAAATTTTGGAGTCAGTTATCAAAAGTCTACCGGATGTCTGTTGTGTGTCAGGCAGCATGCTTGAGCTCAGGGTGGAGAGATGAATAAAAGTCCCTGAGAGACCTGAAGGAGCTCAGTCTAGAGAAGAGGAGGTAGGCATAAAGAATTCCGGGCAATTCGAGGGAGAGAGCTATGCACGGCTGCATTCAGTCAAGGCTGTGAGGAGGACCTCAGTCTTGGCTGGTCTTGACTTTCCTTTCCATCCCCACTGCCACCCTCTTGGTGCAATCCTGACATCACGCACACCTGGATTACTTCAACCGTCTCCTCTCTGTCTCCTTGGTTGTGAATTTCTCTCTGTCACCAGCTAATTTTTCTAAAATACCACTCTCATCGGTTTACTTCAGTTCTCAAGAAAAAAAAAATCACCCTGGTGCTACCTCCTTCCTCTGTGGCCTTATTTCAGCACAGAGGTCAGTTCCCGGTGTCAGACCCACCGTGCTCAAATTTCAGCGGTGCTACTCAGTCGCTGTGTGACATTCGGCAAATTACTTGACCTCCCTGTGTCTCAGTTTTCTCACCTGTAAAATGGGGATTAGTGATGATACCTACCTCATAGAGTTGTAAGGACAGAATGAGTTAATATAGGCAGAAGTTATAGTAAGCACTGAATAAGTGATAGCGGTTCTTACTATGCTTTTCTAATGCTTTCAAATAGTAGGGGCCTTCGGTTCCTCTGAGGCTTCTTCACGGGCCTTGGAGAGCTTTGTCTGTGTTTCCCTTGAGGACGCCCTTCCCTGAGACACCACGCCTTTCTTGTCGTGTCCCTCCGCCCGCCTGTCAGACCCAGCTCAGTTCCCTGGACTGTCCCCGGCTTCCTCAGCTCTCAGTGACCTCTCTGTCACCTGGGCTTCAGTTGAAGATATACTAGAGACCCTTAAATGAAGTGGATTTCCTCTAGATGGACTGACCTTCCTTCAAACAAGTGAAGTCACTGTCCGGAAGGTTAAAACCGGCAGCAGTGGACACGAAAACACCATTATCTCCTACCCAGAGCACAGGAACAACTTTCTACCTGCCATTTGCACCTTCTCTGCTCAGCCGTTGGCAAACCTATTCTGGGTAGGACCACGTAGTAGCGATTTTCGGCACTGCAGGCCATGTGTCTACAACTCAACTCTCAGCTACTCAGCTCTGTGGCTGTCCTGAGAGAGTAGCCAGCGCCAGCACGCGTCTGTGCTCCTATAAAATTTCCTTATGGAAATAGGTGGTGGGCCCGAGTGGGCATGCAGGCTGTAGTTTGCGGACCCTCTCGGACTGGAGCCAGTTTGCCGGACAAACCCCTCTGCTCAGCCAGCCTCCCGAACTTTCCTCCCCTCAGCAGATCACGCCCTCATTGTTTGGACTCGGTCAGCCTCAGCAAGTGTTTAAGTGGCCCAGGGTGCTGAGGTGACCGAGTGTGCCCCTTGTCTGACAGCCTTGTTCCTGAGATCAGCCAGAGCAAGGGAGGACGGGCCCAGGGGGCTGAGACGGTTAAGCAAAAGGAAACCAGAAGTTGTTCTCCTCCCCGTCTTCCTTCCTAACTCACACTCCACTGCCCTCTCTGCCTTATTCCCAGAGGTAAATAAATATACATTTTATAACCACCTCAGACAGATTTTTATTATCAAGAAAGGAAATTAAAAGTCTCTTAAGTGTAGATAATATGGAGTTTGCTAGACAAATTGACAATAGCCAGGAAATTTGAAACTGAGGGTTCCAAGCTCCTCCACTGAAGTGCCTTCGACCCGTCCTGTCTCTGGGCTGGACGGGCTTCAGGCATGGTGGAACAGCCTCAACTACGCAATCAGTGGACCCGGAGTTTCTCTGTGGGCCAGGCTGCTTCGCCCTTTATTGATTTGGCATTTGGGGGATCCCTCTGCCATGGGGTTGGTGAGAAAGGCAGTCAACTCTCCAAAGAAAGTCCCACCCCTGAGTTACCTCTGTTAATGCGATCTTTCTGTGAGGGAGACAGAGTCCTCTCTCTGGAACTGCCTGGCTTACACTCTCCATCACCCCTTCGGTTGTCACCAGGGGAGTAATTATAGTTTGAATCGATGGGCACTTGAGAGAAGGTGAACTGTTTGCCCTCCCCTAGCACTTGACATTTTGAACATTGGACAATGAAAGGTGACTTTGTTTATTTATTAAGCTATTATGGCCTCATGCTAAAAGGGTTTCCTGCCAACAATGGAAAGAAATCTCCTTTTTGGGATTAAATCTTTAAGCACACATTGCTTTGTTACTGGTCAATATTTAGGGGGGAGAATCCAGTAAAAGCTATATTCAGTCAATAGCGCATACATTTTTTTTATATCTCACTGGGTACGTCGAGAGTCAATGCTTTCTCCAGTATTTCCAACATCTGGTCTTAATATGTGAAAGTCTTTGTTTCATGTACTTTTGATAGACAACATTTTTTGTGTGTGGAGCATTTTGTTATTAGACTCTATGAAATGTTGATGTTAATCTGAGCGGCTCTGGTCTTTGTGGAACACAAGGCCAGGCTGCAACTGCCCTTCGGTGCATCTTTGGGAGAGTATTTTGAGGATCATGCAACATATTTTGACATTCTTCCAAGGGCATCTGACTGTTTTGTGAAAACACTGTGTGTGCTTTTAACCCCGAGGCCCCCTGGGCAGGGTCGCTGCTCACTTCAAATCTCCCCAGCCAGCGTATTGGGTGCTGTTACAAGGAACACGGGCAAGTTAAAAGGTCATAGGTCAAGATTTACCTCCTCCACTCAGTGTTCCTGGATCCAAAGCAATGAAGGTCTCTGTGAGAAGAGGAGTGAATTGTATTTTGAAGGGGCCTCCAAACTTTTCTGGATCTGAAGGGACTTAAAAACTGAGGCTTGTGTTCTGAGAAGGCATTTTCCAGTTCAGAGGACAAGCTGCTCTCCAGACTTGGCCAGGCCTGTGTGCAAATGGGCAAGCATGACCTCATCACATGCAGAGTGATGCCACCATTATCATCAATGTTCTGCTTAAAAATATTTTTTTAATCCTCACCTGAGGACATTTTTTTCATTGCTTTTTAAAAAAGAGAGGTAGGGAGAGAGAGCAACATCTATGTGAGAGACAAACATCAATCGGCTGCCCCCATACGCTCCTGGATCCAGGATCGTATATGACCGAACCACCCAGACCAGGGATCGAACCCTCAACATCCTGGCTTGGGAAGATGCTCCAACCAACTGAGCCACACCAGCCAGGGCACCATCAGCATCTTTAAGGAAAAAAACATGTGCTGAGGAAAGTAAAATTTAGAAGGTTTATTAAAGTGCAGGGTGGTGGTACTTTTTCCATGGAAGGACTTAGAGTGAGAAAGCGTGGTGAAGCGGAGGCAGGGCAATTGGGCTGATGGAGGGGCAGAGCAGGTCAGTGTTAAGAGCAGGACTATGTCATGGGTCCGGGGCTGGCTGTTCCCGCTTATGAATCACCTGGGGATGGAATGGAGAGGAACTAAAACCAGCACGTTAAGAACCTTAGGGATACAGTGACGTTGGACTTCTCCAGAGTGGCCCCCCCAAAGCTGCTCCTTCTCAAGCCTTTTCCCACAGCACCTGTCTCACCCTCAGAGAATGTCAGGGCCTTGCATTTTAAAACCCATGTAATTCTACTTCGAACTAAACATCAGTACTGGATGTTGATTCACAGATACTCTCAAGTTCACTGAAAAAAAATTAAAGAGAAATGCACACAATACAATAGAAATGTATCATCCCACCTAATAAATTATGGTTGAATCAGAAACCTCGGATAAGAAAAATCTCAGCGCATCCCCAGTCAAATGTTGGTGGTGCCTCAAAAGAAAAAAGATCCTTTAATCCCCAGGATGAACATCCATTTTGGCAAACACTTAGAAAGACTTACAAAGTTCCAGGGTGCTCTCAAAGTCATGGTGGGTGGCCGGACTTGCTTCAGTTGCACTTATTGGCAGAAGGATCTCTAAGATGTGTTGTCCGAGAAATGACCGAAGGGAGAATGATGTACAGAGTAAGTTACCACACATTCGAAAATTAAAAAGTATATCTGTATCTGTATAGAATATATCTGGAAGGATGTATACAAGCTGGCAAGGCTGCACCCTGAAGATGTGCTGGGTGGCCGGGGTCCAAGCAGCAGAGGGACTAGCTTTTCATTGTATAGTCTTGTGTGTCCTTTGGAACCTAGATCGTGTACATGCATTACCTATTGCTCCCCCCGAAAATGACCACTCACTGAGCCCTCTGTGCCCTCTGTGTAGTACTTCGGAGCCCAGCTTTCTAGAAGAAAACCAAATTTCCCGACCTAACTTATAGAAACAAATATTCCTGTACTAGCTCCTCTCTATCCCACTGACCAATCCACAGACACCCCAGTGCCATGATTTTTAATAAAGAAGTAAAATATTTTAAGTTTTGATATCCTCCCCTTTTTATTTTAGCAGTCGTGGCCCAGAAAAACTGTGAACAGGATGCCATATGTCAAAAACGGTTTTGCCCTTGGGCTGAGGGCCTCTGATGTTTACAAGCAGGTGCCGTAAGTGGAAAGGGGGCGCGCTGGGTGACTAGTGATCCACCTGCAGAGCGGCGGATTTATTTACAAATGAGCATACCCAGGGACAGGCTCTGCGCTGAAGGCCAGCGTTAAGGCACATGGTTAATGATAAAATAAATAAAAGTGACTTTCTAAAAATGTCATATGGGAGAAGGAAACGAGAGTGCAGGGGAAACTGACATTTATAATCCCTTAATATTCCAAATATAATGGCCATCTGACTCAGATCTGTCGAAGGTTATAGAGTGTGTTGGTCATTTTCTCAGTGGCCCATCTTTGTCATGAACAAAATGAATAATAACTTGGAGAAAAAGGTTGCAATGATTTCACCGCAGAGTTTAAATTCCTCGGTTACTGTCTCATTTTCTTCCTTAGATCCACAGGGATCTCCTAGGAAGGACGCAGGTCAAGCGCATTGCCTAGTGTTGGGATTTTTAGGCGTCGCTCCTTTGCCGGCCAGGAAGTACAGAATGGGGCGCAGGGCTGGGGCCGGGCTCACTGTCCGTTCCTGTTCTGCTGCTTCCTATGTGTAGCTTTAGACAAGCCATGCATGATGTTTGGATTTTAGTTTTCACATTTGCACGATGGGGCTAATAACACTAGCCTGGAAGGGCCATTGTGAGAACTAAGTGTGAAAGGTGCTATGGAGCACCTGCACGCATTCAGCACTGGGAAATGTTGGTTCCTTTTCCTTCGCACAGAACCCCGAGTTAGAAACCACTGTCCCCTCATGGTGGCAGCCCCATTGTTTCTTACAAGCTGCCTGGGTGAGCGTTCCAGGAGCCTGACCTTCCACCGAGACCGATGAGCGCTTGCTCGAAGGCCTGGGCCGCGCTGCAGGCGGCGTTACCTGTTAGAGGCACAGCTTTCTCCAGAGCTTGAATTTCCTGCGCGCGGAGAAATGCTATTTCACAGTCCCTCAGTAGATGTCAGCAGCAGAGCAAACATCTCTGTGTCACTGTGGAAGCAGGTTGGTTTAAAAACAATTTTTCCAATTAAAAAATTAAAAAAAAAAAAATCAATGCTCCCCTTTGCCATTCTCTTTGGAAATCCCAGAACCAAAATGGTGAGATCTACTGGCCTCACAGTCGATTCTTGACAGGATTACCAGGGGTGCGTTTGCATGTTAAAGACCACCCTTCCTTCTCAGGAAGGAAAACACCAGCCCAGAAATGGTTAGGGATTAAAGCAACCTTTTTAGAATTTTCTGCAAGTTTGTCTTGCATTTACCCTCCAGGCAAGAGTGAAATAATAGAAGATGTCCAATGTTTTGCTTCTTTCTGTGAAGTAAATCGAAACCGTGGGAATGTTCTCCCTTAATTGAATTTACTGCTGTCTCCTCGAATCTATCTTTTATTGCATTCAATTAATCCTCTGATTGCGACCACAGGCAACTGCAATGAGGTCAAAGAAAAAGACAAAGTTTTCTTTTCAGAAAGAACAGGATGATTAGAGTTTGTGGCCACGTAATATTTGGATGTGGATATCGACCCAGGGCTTTGCTTATGACATTTAATATATAAACGGACTCTCCCTCCGCTCTCTTCTCTGTTCTTGCCTGCCCCACCCCCAGGTGTGACGGGAGGGGTCAGTGCTGCTAAGGGGTGGGAATGTCTCCATTATTAACAGACCCTTTCATCCCTAATAGAATGTAACTTTGCCACCAAACTTGACTTCACACTAGGTTGGTTTTTGGATTTTGTATTTACTTTGCTGCTGCTCCTCACACCTTTCTATGGAGGCTCCCATCTGTGGTTTCCTGCCATTCCTATCATGGCCTATGCTTTGGTTGAAGAGAAATAAATAATGCCCTGGGTTTGAGAATGTACAGCTGCCATCTTTAGGTAGTGAGCTCCCTGTCACTGGAAGTATTTATTCATCAGTGTTTCTCAACCATGGCTGCACACTGCGATCATCTGAGAAGCAGACAACAACTAGGGTGATCGGTCTTGCCCGTTTGCCAGGGACTGTCTTAGTTTTAGTACTGACCATGCCATGTCCTGGGGAGCCTCTTTGTTCTGGGCAAACCAAGATGCTCGGTCACCTTACCGATACTTTCCTTTCCCAGAGATTCTGGTTTAAATGAGCATTGGGATTTAAAAACAAAAAACCTTCCCAGGTGATTCTAATATGCAGCTAAGGCTTAGAACCATTGACCTTGAAACCAAATGACCATGTTCGGAAATGCTGTGAAGGGGCTCTTGGATAAGCTGTAGGAGGTGGCTCTGCGGGTTTTCCGTAGCCGCCAGAGCCCTGAGCCAGGGATGTAGCATTGTAACTAACGCACTGAGCCCCGTTACCCTCATGTCGAGAGGACTAGGGCTGGGGTTAGGGCGAGGCAAGGGGGCCACTCGCCTCGTGCACAAAACTTAAGGGGCACTACAAACCACAGTAATTAATGTAGATCAAAATATTTTAATACAATATTTAAAAAATCTAAATTCATGCAAAAAATCCACGCTGAACCAAATATCGAGCTCTTCAATAAAGGCAAGGTCAGTAATGGTGCTGTGCAAAGCCGTACTGGCGCCTGAGGCAGAAGGAAAATTTTGATCTTTTATTTATCATGGGTTTTTTTGGCATGAATTTTGATGTTTTGATGTATATTTTATAGGGTGAAGACTGAGGTTTTCCGGGCCCCTCAAATTTTACACTTGAGGAGGGTGGTTCCCTTGCCTTGCTCTACTGCTGGCCCTGGGAAGGGTGCACCCCCAGTTCATCCAACCAGAGAGGGGCCCAGTGGGTTCGCAGGTGGGCAGAGCTGTCTCAGGCCACTGTCTTCAGAAGGACGGAGGCTTCCTAGGAGAAGTGCTGGCGGCGGGTCTGAGAGTGCAGTTCACAAGGGCCGTGGGAGGGAGCCGCGGCCTGTGGCTCTCAGCACACTAGCCGGATCTGGGTGGGCACGGCCCATTCGGATCCCCATCTAAGGCAAGGTTGCTACCTTCTCACAGTCTGTGCTCTTACAATTTACCTTGCTTACCTAATTAATTAGTTACTTCAACATGTATCTTGGTGTCAAACTCATTTTCACCAGGGACCACATCAGCCTTCAAAGGAATGTAATTTTAGGACTGTATACATGTAACTGCTCCTTAACAGTTAAGTGAGGGCTCAGCGCTGCTGCCGGGTAGAAACAAGGTGGAGGGCCGGATTCAGCCCGTGGGCCTTGTGTTTGCCAGCTGTGGTCTAGTAGGAGACAGGACAAATACACAGAAAGCTGCAAGGCATGACAGGAAGGGACAGTAATATGAGAGAGGTGAGCAGGAAAGGAGCTATTTCTCTGGCTGGAGGAATCCTCGAGGATCTCACATGGAGGTAATATTGGAGATGGGCAGCGAGAAAGGCCGGGCATTTGCAGAGCTGGGGGAACAAGGCATCTGAGTGGAAGGCACAGAGGCTGGGGTTTGTTGAGGCGTGTATGGGAAGAGCAGAGGCATGTCCTTGGCTGGCCTGTGGGGTATATGAAGGGAACAGTGGGCCAAAGCTGAAAAGATGTGCAGTGGTGGGATGGGTGGGGAGCTGTATGGACTCTGCCACTTGAGCGCTCTGTCCCTGAGAGGGTTTGAGCAGAGGAGTGGCATGGTCACACGTGTAGGTTTAATCAGCTGTGGGTAGAACACAGGCCCTCTGCTGGCTTGTCCGCGCCGCGGTACCATTGTTTCTCAGCTGACAGGGGAGCCCCCAGTGAGGGCAGCCGACCAGCTTCAGGTAAGACGGCTCTTTATCCATTTCTCCTCAGGATTTGGACAACTCAGTATGCTGATGTTGAGCACGCTTTCTGTTCCAGGCATCGGGCCAGGTTCGAGGTCCAATGTGAACTAGATTTCATGCCTGTCCCCAGTCTAGTGGGAGAAAGCGTCGGGTGTTTGGCTGCAGTACAGTGTGGTCATCCCAGTGTGTGGGAGCACAGCTGGTCCCTAACTAGGGCTCGAGATACAGATGGAGGAGGAAGGGTCAGGAAGGGTTCGGAAAAAAGACTGCTTAGCCAAGACCCAGAGGCTGCGTAGGGTTATTCAGCTACAGTAGTGGGGAAGGAAAGGGCCTGGCAGGCGAGCAGAAGGACCAGCACTGTAAGCCAGGCACTGAGAGAGCAGGGCATGTGGGAACCTGCAAGCAGCTGAGTGGAGATAGAGCCCAGTGTCTGGGACGGATGCTGAGTCTTGTCGCCGGGCCAAGGGGTTCCACTTTCTCCCGAGGGCACGGGGCCTGCTGGTGGGTTTAAGTGTGGGAGAGACTTGGTTGGATTTGCCTTTTGGAAAGAGGACTTTGGGCAGGGTGATGATAGGTCGGATAGGAGGAAGTGGCTGGAGCCAGCGGCTTTTTGCAGGCCAGAGATGATAGTGGTTAGAACTAGGGCGGGAAGGCTGGAGCTGGGGTGCAGGTGGAAGCAGCAGGACTTGGTCTGGGGCTGAGGAGGAGGCAGAAGAGAAAGCCAGAGCCTGACACCTACAAATTTAATATTAGACCTCTGTGATAAAATGTTTTCTTTGAGGATTTTATATATTGATTTATTTATTTAAAAATTTATTTATTTATTTTGAGAGAGGGGAAGGGAGGAGAAAGAGAGGGAGGGAAACATCTGTGTGAGAGAGAAACACCGATTGGTTGCCCCTTGCATACGCCCCAACCAGGGACCGAACTCCCAACCTAGGCGAGAGCCCTAACTGGGAATACAACTGGCAACCTTTCGTGTTGAGGGGTGATGCCCAACCGACTGAATCACACCAGTCAGGGTGTTTTCTTTGAGGATTTTAGAACAATTTAAAATTAATTCTCTGCTTATTCCAAACCTATTGAGTCTTCCAAACGCACCCATGTGATCTGACCCCAAATTGTGATTTTGCCACTTGCTGGTTCTAGCGT
The DNA here is from genome assembly GCA_004026765.1 of Micronycteris hirsuta. Taxonomy (NCBI): domain Eukaryota; kingdom Metazoa; phylum Chordata; class Mammalia; order Chiroptera; family Phyllostomidae; genus Micronycteris; species Micronycteris hirsuta. The sequence goes on from PVJI01006126.1 coordinate 57,324, forward strand.
TGGACCCGCCCACCTCGACAATATTGGTACAAAGACGGGACACTGGAGAGCAGTACTGACCTCCTTGTGAGGATGAACACATTTACCATGTCGTGTAAACCACTGTTGTTAGCGATTTCCAGAACTTTTTCATCGTCTCAAATGGAAACTGCACACGCACTCAACAATGTGGGCAATAGAATGTTCAAAAGCTTTCAAGCTGATTCTAAATGCACTCATCTAGACCATTTGCTCACCACATTTGCTGTCCCGTCAGAGCCCTGAGCCCTTCTAAGGTGAAGCCTGCTTTGGCCCCTGAAAGACCCTTGTATCATTACTTCTGTATCATCTGTCATCCAGCAACAAAAGAATCATAGGCTTTTAGCACTGAGATAGTTTTTTAAGATGAGAGAAACAAAGAGTAAAATATTGAAACTTAGAAATGTCCCTCTTTTTTTGCAGTGCAATAGGGAGCAGTGGTGGGCCAGGTATTAGAGCAATGGAGTTCAACTATCTGAGGTCTTATTAGCTGTGCATTCTCAAGCAAATCAAATCCTTAGGGTCTCAATTTCTTCACCTGAAACACAGAGAGTTTAAGAAGGATATGTACATCCATAAATGTCTGAGTTAGAACAGAGAAAGTTTTCCCAAATCTCACTTCTTTCAGGGAATTACCAAAGCTTTGTTCATTTCACACTCCTTTGTTTGGCTAAGTCACCAAGCTACCAGGCACTAGAATAAAAGCACCTGCCCCCCTCTGTCACTCTCCCCGCCCCCCACGCAGGGCCTCGTCCCCTGCCTGGAGGACCTGGCATGTGGGTAACACCACGAGCAATCATGCTCTTGTTCCCACAGATATCCATTAAATAAAACATTCTTTTCATTGCCCTCTCCATTTACTCTGAACTCTCAACCAAGTACAGATCTTTCCTAAACCAGGATCAATTTTGTTTGGGCTGAGATGATTCCGGTAATTTATACACAGTCTGAACCTCTAGGAGGAAATGTCAGCATGTTACTAATCTATTCAAAATGTATACCGTCACATACATTTTCCAATTCATAATCGCGTGTGTCAGCTTATTAAATCGCTGTGTGGCGCATGGGGTGGGATTTGCACTCATGCGAGTTTTTACTGTATTGGAGTCAAGATAAATTTTGCTTGAAAACTTATAGGTACTTTCTGATTGTGATGGTCTAGCATTGATTTACATCAAAATGAATTTGGTTATGTGATTAAACCAAATGTTTTCTTTTTCCCATGGGGATTTTGGAATGTGTAATACTGATAAATACCAGTAATTTAAGATTGAGCATCAGGCTATTATTTCTATTTTGTAGCTAGATGTTCTATTTATGGGACATCAGTGAGAACATGGAGTCACATTACTAAATACACTTCAAAACTGCTGAATGTACGGTATGTGTGTGGGGAAGTAAATGTGAGGGGTCCACAGGGACAATGTCCCGAAGGGTCTGAAATCCCAGGCCAAATATTGGTGCCTTATTCCCTGGACCGGAGGCCACAGACTGCAATACCTACTGTGGCTAGGCGGCCATGAGGGAGGCAGCGGCCATGAGGGAGGCAGCGGCAAAAAAGGGGTCCGATATAAGAAATGGCAGCTTTGATTGTACTTTTTCAAACCTGACACAATTTTCTTATAAAAGGTATAGAAAAAATGTCACAGTCATGAAGAACTATGCATTCTCATATTTTTCTTTAAATGTGGCCTTTGCCCTGGCTGGGTTGCTCAGTTGGTTGGAGCGTCATTCTGTATACCAAAAGGTTATGGTTCGATCCCTGGTCAGGGTGCGTAAGGGAGGCAATCAATTGATGCTTTTTTCTCTCTCACATTGATGTTTCTCACTCTCTAAAATCAATAAACAAATCCTTGGGAGAGGATTAAAAAATAATAAATGTGGGCCTCATAAAGTCTTTATTTGCTCTACTCCTAAAAAACATTTTATTGAATTTATTAGGGTGACACTGGTTAATAAAATTATATAGGTTTCAAGTGTGTAATTCCAGTATGTTGTATTGTGTGCTAACCATCCAAAGTCAAGTCTCCTTCCATCTCCATTTATCCCCCCTTTACCCTCTTCTAGCTCTCCTCACCCCCTTTCCCTCTTGTGACCACCATACAGTTGTCTGTGTCTATGAATTTGTTTGTTTTTGCTCAATCCCCTCATCTTTTTCACCCAGCCCCCCCAACTCGCCTACCCGCTGACAGACATCAGTCTGTTTTCTGTACCTATGAGTCTGTTTCTATTTTGTTTGTTAGTTTATTTTATTCATTAGATTCTACATATAAGTGAAATCATATGGTATTTGTCTTTCTCTGACTGGCTTATTTCACTTAGCATAATCTCTCCAGGTCCATCCATGCTGTTATAGAAAGTAACATTTCCTTCTTTTTTATGGCCAAGTAGTATTGCACTGTGCAAATGTAACACATAACATAATAAAGGCCATATATGACAAACCCACAGCCAATATCATATTCAGTGGGCAAAAACTAAAAGTGTTTCCCTTAAGATCAGGAACAAGGCAGGGATATCCACATTCATCACTCTTATTCCACATAGTACTGGAGGTCCTAGCCACAACAATCAGACAAGAGGAAATAAAAGGCATCCAGATTGGGAAGAAGGAAGTAAAGCTGTCACTGTTTGCAGATAACATGATATTGGATATAGAGTATCCTCAAGATTCTACTGAAAGACTACTATAGCTGATCAATGAATTCAGTAAGGCAGCAGGATACAAAATATATATCCAGAAATCAGCTGCATTTTTATACATGAATAATGAACAATCAGAAAGGGAAACTAAGAAAACAGTCCCATTTATAATTGCATCAAAAAATACCTAGGAATAAATTTAACTAAGGGTGTAAAAGACTTGCACTTGAAAAATTATTTGTTCTACTCTTGATTGAGGTAAAGAGAAATACATTTCTACTACAAGAAAGTCAGAGAACGTGGGATTATATATGGCAATTCACTCTCACTTCGGTGTGAGGTGGGCTATGGGGAGGGGTAGTGACTGCGGCTGATGCACCATCCAGTCCCCACCTAAAGGGGACCTGTCTCCGTTTAGCTCCATTTGACATTATTGTTCTGGGGAACATATGCTCCATGTGGATAACTCTGAATTTTTGAGAAATGTCAGAAATTCACTTTCTGTGACATCTTTTGTTTTAATTATTGGCCCAGTAGCAAATGAAAAAATGTACATGCAAAACACACACAAACAGAACACACTTGTGTGGACTGGATTCCATCTGGAATCTCCACTTTTTGAGCACTGCCAACACCCAAGAGCTTTGACAATGTAAGTGATGTGACCAGTTACATTTCAGGAAGATTTATATCCAATTGCATATTAATAGCAAGGGTGCTAATTGGTTAAAGTAGTCTCACTGGCCTCTTTATTTTTAAACATTTTTAACAGACTGCCATATGGTGTTAACTATACCCCAGAAGATGTTTTAAATGCTTTGCAAGCATTACTTGTTCTAATAGATATATATAATATATACTATTCCTATCCTCATTTCATAGCTAAAAACTGAGGCATGAAGTCACAAAGCTAGTAAGAAACAGGGCTGGGTTAAGAACTCAGACAGTCTGGTTCCAGAATGTAGCATTTAACCACTATGCTCTGTTGCCTTTCAAGACTAACTAAACCTTGTTAATATGCATTCAGAAGATTGTGTGGGGGCGGGAGGAGAGAAAGAGACACACAGAGAGAGAATGGTGAGTATAACTTCTTGACATGTAATTAGATTATGGTTGAGGAAAACATGGAGAAAAGGAATCTGTGTTGGTTAAACAGCATTGCTAAATGACAAAAAATTTCTCTGTGGAAAATCCAAGCTATTGATAAAAAATGTAAGTAACAATGTAGTCTGCAAGGACTCTGAAGGGAGGGAGAATGAAAACCCTAAAGATTTCCCCAGATCTGGTACACTCCCTTGAGCCCTTGATGGTGGTTCACTCTCGTGTGGTGTGGGAATGGGGAGAGACAAATGAACTGTCTCTTTGGTTTCTGTAGTGAGGAGTGTCCTGAATGTCCATGGGCTATGTGGCCTCTTTCTTCAGCACTTACCTCCCCCACCAAGATCAGAGCTTCTCCCTGGCCGATGACCAGGCAAGCAGAATGCCTGCTCTCCTTGGGGCCACAGAGAGAGACAGGCACAAACACTGGCTCTGAGATGCTAAGGAAACATGACGGCTGAATGCAACATGGGACCTAGGACTGGTTCCTTGACCAGAAAATGACAAGTAGCGGGATAGTTGATGACATTTGAATGAGGTATGTAGTGTGGGTAATAAGCATCGCGGTGATGTTAATATTCTGATTTGATCCTTGTACTGGGGTTGTGTAAGATGTTCACTTTTAGGGAATCCAGATGAAAGGTACACATGTATTATTGTTGAAGATTTTTGTGAGTCTGAAATTATTTTAATTAAATTATTTAAAAGCTTTAAAAATAAAACAGTGTAAAATAACGGGCTCTTGCGAGGGGCACCTGCAGAGTGAAGGGCGGCCATTGGCTGTGCATGGGGAGCTGGCCCCGGGGGGCTCTGCTGCAGCTGGGCCACGAGCCCCATTTGCAGAGGCCCAGGTGCTGTGCATTGCCCTGATTTTTCCAAAGGGCTTTAGTTTACATAAAAGTGACTCAGGGAACTCATTTTGCTCTGAATTCACTTATATGTTGATGAAGGCTATCAGGAGGACCCACCCTTGGATCCTGTGGTGAGGCGGGGGGCACAGACATGGGGAGGTTTTAGGGGCTGGACGTGAAGGCTCAGGTGGTCTGGGTCCAAGTCAAAGTGCATCCGGCTCGGCTGGCTAATGGAGTGCGCGCTCCGCAATCTAATAACTGAGTCACCACAGACAGATTCCAAATGTGCAAAGAATTCAAATACAAGGAAATACACTTAGCATTAAACAAGTAAACTAAACACAATCTAAGTTTTCTTTAATGATTCAGAAGGCCTTCCAGATTGCCCAGCATCAGCATAATCGGCATCAGTGGACATTAATAATCCACAGAAGTCTTGGCTCTCGTCCTTCTCTACAAAGAACAGAGTGTCTCAGTTCCTTCTGACCACGCAGTTCTCTTCCATGTTGAAATACCTCATGGAGTAAAAATGCACTTGGGGACTTTCAGTACAAAGGGGTTGATAGTGACTAAAAAAGAGTAGTAGCCTCAAACTTTATACAGATGGTCCTCAATTTACGATTGGCTAGGTTCCGATAAGCCCATCCAAGTTGAAAACATAAGTAAGTCGGAAATGCGTTTGGTACACCTAATCCACTGAGCATCGCAGCTTAGCCTAGCCTACCTTAAACATGCTCAGAATACTTAGATTCGCCTAAAGCTGCGCAAAGCCATCTGGCTGCCGCCACCCAGCATCACAAGGGAATATCGTACCATAAGATTGCTAGCCCAGGAAAAGATCAAAATTCAAAGCATGGTTTCTACTGTATATGTATTGCTTTCACAGCATTGTAAAGTTGAAAAATCAAAAGTTGAACCATTGTAAGTCAGGGACCATCTGTATTTATTTATTGCTTTGTATAATTTGGAAGAATTTGTATATGTAAATTATTAAGAGTATAGATTGGAGATCAAAAGGGTAGTAATAGTGCCCTAAGCATAATAGGAAGAACAGATTAAACACTTGGACTTCTCCGTGTGTTAGGAAAGGCCTCGGCTAACTTCACCTGGGAGCAAGGGAAGGATGAGGTCCCTGGGACACCCGGCCCACTCCATGTCCTGAAGTCTGGTTCAGGCAGATTTGTCCTTCTCTTGCACAAGAGTCAAGAGAACATAGGGAGAGGGGCAGAGAGAACTCCCTCTCTTACACAGTCTCGCAGCTCTCTAACTGTGCTCTTGCTTTAAGTCGCCTACCAAGTGGCTTGTTCGTTATTTGCAACATGGTTGCTCCTGATGATTTTTCAAGTTGGACCATAATAGCTCCTAGCTTTGGGGGGGTCACAGATCAGCTGCTCCAGGGCCGCATAGGATGTGTATCTTTGGTCCTATTGGCTGTGGCTAGGGGTGCAGGGTTACATGCATCCTAACTACTTTAGAAAAGAGTTCCCCTGTTTCCCCAGTGGTCCTCTTGCCAGGAAAAGTGCTCCCAACTTCTAGCCTTGGAGCTTTTCTTATGAGAATCCTCTCTGGATAATGTATTTCCTCCTTGTTATTCATTTCAGTCCCTTCAAAATGAATTAAATCATCCTGCCTTTACATTTTTATTTGTTAAATTTATTTTACCAAATCATTTTCTGGCATTTGCAGGGTATTTTTTCCCTCTAGAGAAAAACTGGGGCATCCTCGGAGTGCACATGTAAAATAACCCCTCTCCCAGGCTTCACCAATCTGAGTGCAAATTAAGTCACATTAATGTCAATAACACTGACTTCCTGTTCTCCCTCCCCCTGTGCTCATAAGAGTCCTCCAGTCCCCTACAAAGCCTCTCCAAATATTTTTGTGACTTTACAAAGAGAAGCCCCTTGAGACCACAAACCAGCCGGCAGTTTGTAGTCACCATGTGTCTCCTGCCCTGGTCGTCTCCCTGCTGCTCCTTGCTCAGTCTCTGGCTGGTGGCAACCCCAGCCTCTGCACCCGGAGCCCCAGGGCCACTTCTGCTCCCACAGCCACCCTCAGGCGGTTTGCATGTGGAAGAGGAGGGAGAAGAGGGGCTGGCCTTTCCCTGACTGGGTGCTACATCCGTCACCCAGACCCCACAGTGGCCCTGCTTTTGTTGTGTCTCAGGCGACAACTCCTTTTCTCTGCTGTCCTTCTCTTTCCCTCTGGAGTCCCAAGAGACCTGGTAAGGAATGGGCCCCTTTGACAATCCTCGTTCTCATCTCTCTCCTTTCTGTTCGGATACCCTGCCTTTAGCAACAATAGAAGCCTCCTTCCTCCTGCTCCAGCCCCAAACAGAACTCTCCACTCATATCAAGTCGTGTCCACTCCCATGGGGCCCCCCGGCCAAGCAGGACCACAAAGGGCAAACCTGGGAGCCCCTGACTGAATGACCGAGAAAACTCTTCCATCGAATCAGCGAGAGATCCCCTTAAATGTAGAGATTCTCAAGTTGAAGTATGAGAAGTCGTGAAGTAACATGTGTATTGATTTAGAACTAAAGATCTAATCAAGTGAAGATTTCTTTTCTTTGGAAACTCACTAAGAGTCCTTTTTGCTAACTCTATTCTTGTTGTTTTCCTTTTATTTTTTATTGTGGTAAAACACACATAACATAAAACGTACCTTTTTAACCATTTTTAGTGTGCAGTTCAGTAACATTAAGTGCCTTCGCATTGCTGTGCAGCCATCCATCACCAGAAGTTTTTCATCTTCCCAAACTGGAGTACCATCCCATTAAACAACAGCTCCCCCTTCCCCCCAGTACCTGGCAACCACCATCCTGCCCTCTGTCTCTACGCCTGGCTGCTTCACCTGGCATAATGTCTTCGAAGTTCATCTACATTGTAGCATGTGTCAGAACTCCCTTCCTTTTGAAGGCTGAATAATATTCCATTGTAGATCTGGACTACATTTCGTTCATCCGTTCATCTGTCCAGGGACGCTTGAGTTGCAGCCACCTTTTGGCTATTGTGAATCACATTCGTAATTAAAAAATTTCTAGTAGCAACATTAAAAAAGTAAAAAGAAACAGGTAAAATTAATTAAACATATGTTTAATTGAACTGAATGCAGCTAAAATTTTATTATTTCAACATATAATCAATGTACAACATTTACTAATACATTAAATTCTTTTTCATATGGAGTCTTCGACGTCTGATGCGTACTTTGCACTTATAGCCCAGCTCCGTTTAGATTAGCTACATTTCAAGTGCCACACGTGGCCACTGACTACTCTATTGAGGGCCAGGTCTGGCATATCACAGGAGTAGAGTCTGGGGACCCCAACAGTCTCCTCGTCCATGTCCTTGGATTGTCTCTGAGAGAGCCAGCGTCTCAAATGAGTCTTTGGCAAAGAATAGATTGCTGTCAGTCCTCAGCTGGTTGCCCAGACCAGTGCCTGGAGTCCTGAAGTTCTGTGGCTCCAAAAGCTTTAGCTCTGTGTTCAAGCAGCTGAGCTGACATTTCAACAATGGAGACTGATTAGCATTCTCCCAGGCAGATGGATACGTGCTATCATTTATACACTTCAAGCGTGTTATGTACTCAATGCATTCAAGGCACCAAATATATTTCATCTTTATATATGATGCAACATACTGATTCTACTTCATATGGACATGTGTATGCATCTGAAAATCATACTGCACCACAAACACTTGTTTATCCATGAATTCAGTGACTATTTATCAAGCTCCTTTGATGAGCCACTGGGGGTCCATCCACAAGATGTACTCAATCTTGGTTCTTTTTTTTTTTAAGATTTTATTTATTTATTTTCAGAGAGAGGAGAAGGGAGGGAGAAAGAGCAATGTATGGTTGCCTCTCACACGGCCCTCACTGGGGACCTGGCCTGCAACTCAGGCATGTGCCCCGACCGGGAATCCAACTGGGACCCTCTGGTTCCCAGCCCGCGCTCAATCCACTGAGCCACACCAGCCGGGCTCAATCTTGGTTCTTAAGGGCCTTGAACTGCAGGTCACGATGGTCCTTCCCTGTTGGTGTACTTGAAATTGGCTGACATGGAAAGAGGATGTTCACCCCCCTCGGCTTGGGCAAACCTCTGTAGTTCTTTTCTCCCTTCCAACTAAAGAGGGGATTCCATTCTCTGGATTGATCAACCCAGTGAAAAAAGTAAAACTTGCTCTTTGGAACTGTGTCATGTAAGTGATGCGGGAACTTGGGAACTTACACATGATAAATATAAGAGTAAATTGTTATGAAAATTACTAAAAACTAAAGCCCACTCAATGACAGTCGGGTGGCCAGGGCAGATTTTCTCCACATCACCCAACTCTCCCAGTAGGAGGCCTGGGTTTTATTTCACACGAGTCTCCTTTTCACAGCTAATGAGGGCCCAAGCGGCATATTCTATGTCATGATATGCGTGGTTCCTACAGAGAGGTTCACTAATCTGTGGCGTACAGGCGCCGTTGATTCTGAGTCTGATTTCTTCCTTTTGTTTATACAAAAAACATGGGACACGATGCCTGAAAATGCCTCAGTCCTTGCCGTCAGCCCGCTGTTCACGTTCTCTAGAGCATCAGACTGTTGGGAGCTTGGACACGTGGGCCACTCCTGAGCATGGATTTCTCGGTGTCTCCTTTGATGGAAGTTGTGGGGCTGCACCCCACATTTCCTTAGGAGAAATTCCTTAAAATCAGCGGGTTCTTGCCAGAGAGCTCACTGTAAGAGAAATGCTTCCATTCAACTAATTTCTAGAGTTGGAGATGAAAGCCGTGTGGATTTGGATGGAGGTCATTGTCCTCCCCTTCAGGGCACAGTGCTGGGGATTTCAGGTCAGAATTCAGTAGAGGTTTCAGCTTCTTTGTCGGTTCCTGTCATATCTAGGAGGCCAATTCAGAGCACTAGTCCTGGAGGTGGCCTGAGAAAAGCCCAATTCGTCTCAGCCGTGGTTCCTTCCCACTGCCACCGGCCAGCCCAAAGAACCAGCCCCGCTTCTCTTTGCCCGACCAAGCAGCTTCTCCTGCTGCCCACACACAGTGTTTGCCAGCCCTGCGCCTTTTCTGCACAATTTTCTTTGTTGAGCATATTTTCCTGTTTTCCCAAATCCAGCTCCTTCGCCACCACCTCTGTGAAGCCTCTGTCCTTCACCCCCACCTCGTCACCACACCATCCCCAGACCCTCAGAGTCACTTGTGGAATTTGGCTTGCAAAGTTTTTCTTTCGTTTAACAATCCTGAAAAAAACAAAAAAAAAAAAAAAGAAAAGAAAAGAAAAGCAGCAGAAAGATGAGAAAGAGAGAGTCTGTTTGATTCTATACTGAAAAATGCAACTCTTTTTCATCCTGAAGCAAACTGTTTTTCTATGAGGACTCTCCCCTCCCAGCCATCTCCCTTTCAGATGTGTACCTCGGTAATTTCTAATGTGCAATTCTGATTCTATAGCTGTTGGAACTTCACATAAGTTAACTTACTCAGTTTTCCAAAGGTGTTCATCTTATTATCAACGGAACTTTATAGGGAGGGATCCCAGCTGCGAGAGGAACTGGTTTGCTAATGGGTAGGCAGTGCACAGGCGTGGGCACCAGGGGTAGACGCGGTGCTGCCCCCGGGCCAAGGCTTGGCGAGTGCAGGACACGCCCCCATTGGCTCCTCCCGTTGGGCACAAACACACACAACCCTCTGCTCTCATCCCAGTCTGCAGCCTGGATCCCGCGCTTCCTGTGCTCTTTCTCCTTAGAGCAAAGTATCTCCACTTCATGGGACGATTATAGGAGGGAGGGACATGTGGAGGAGCCATGGCTCTTTCTGAGATGGGCCAGGCTTCTAGGTAGGCGACAGAGGCGGTTGGCTCTTTCATGGGATTTTAGGAACACAGGAAATCTTTCCCACCTGCTGGCGATTCCCCCATGAGGTGTGAGATTTGATTGGGGATCCACGGCGGACTTCGGGCTGTGCCTTGCAGGTGTGCAAGTCTTCAGTCGTTTCTCCACCCTTCTACATTAAATTTTCTCAGCTGAAAAGTGAAGAAGTTTGATTAAGTCACCGAGTTTTTAAAAATTGTGAATATAGCTCACATACTATGAAATTCACACTTTCACAATGAAAGTATGAGTCGGTGGTGTCTGTATCGGTCCGGTGTTCTGGAAGTGTCACCACTACTTCATTCTGACAGATTCTCGTCCCCCCTAGAGAAACCTTGCCCCCTTTGCCAGTCATTCTCAAGTCCCGCCCTCACAACAGCTGATCTGTGGATGTGCCTATTCTAGATATTTCATACAAATGAAATGATGTGATATGTGGTCTTTTGTGTCTGATTTAACTTAGGATATTTTTTCAAGATTCATTCATGGTATAGCACGGATCACTGATGTTTCAACTTTCTTTTGAAAAGCAAAATGCTCTGAACAGAAATCGTGGCTGGAACCCCGACAGATAACACAGACAGGAGCAGAGGTGACCTGATGGAAGCTGGGCAGAACCTCCTGCCTCCCTGAGAGCCCTCTCAGCCTGGTGGCCCCCACCCCCGAGCACCTCTGCAGAACCCCGAGGCTTCAGTGAGCACAGGTGGGAAGGCTCTGACCTAGATCATCTCTCAAGTGCTTTTTGGTTCAAAGACCTTGTTTCTCTCAGGGATGTACTTCAGGAATGCAAATCGTCCTACCAGTCATTTTCACCTGAATGACTTCACAACACCCCTCGGGGAAATAATCCTCAGAGAGCAGAACATTGAGCAAATGGGAGTCTGGTAGGAGAAAAGCACGAGATGGGTTTGTAGTTTTGACACTGCCTTGGAGAGGCAGCGGGAGGAGTAGGAGCTCTGGATGTCCTGGGGAGGGATGGGCACCCGGAAAGAGGGAAACCGTGTGGAAAGGAAGGGACTAAAGATAGCAAAGGAGGTTGCTTTTTAATATTGCTGTGACCTGGCCCCCAGTGATGGACTTTTCTGAGAAATGTCCTTTCCTTTGAGCCCAAATGGATTGTATGGTTTGCAGCTGACCAGAGCTCCTTTTTTCCTCCCTGGAACATGATTGCCTTTCTGAGCAAGGAAAAAAAAATCTCTGTCCAAAGTCAATTATGTGAGTTGCGGAGCAGTGCCGTCTGCCAACGGAAACTGCTGGTCATTTATTTGTATGGGGCCTGGTAAGCAAGACGCCTTGAAGAGCTCTTCTGGCTCATCCCTCCGTCCTCCTGGGAGACCTCAGGCAGCTGTGGTGGCCTCCTCACCTGTGGTCCTCCCCAGGGCTCGCCCAGAGCGGGGTGAGTATCTCTGAGTCAGTGTCAGCTATCTTGACGATGATGTGAAGCTGGCAGGGACCTCACCTCCTTCTTCCTCAACACAGTCCCTGGGCCCAGCGTAGGCTCTAGAAGGTAACAAGAGCCTGAGTGGCAATCAGGAGACCCAGTGCTGACCAAGAAAGGAGTCATGGGTTTTAATATGGGCTCTGTCTTTTTTTTTTTTTTTAAGCAAGTGATAATATGCAAGTCACATTGTCTCCATGAACCTTAGTTTTCTCATTTGTGAAATAATGGATTGGTTTCCCATCTTGTTCCAAAAAGAATTTAAGGCAACTTTTCTATAAAAGTAAGGGGTTAGATCAGAAGACTTCTAATTAGGTCCTTTTTTGTTGTTGTTGTTCTATAGGTTGTAAAGACTCCTCTGTAAAGTGGGTGCTGATTTACGATTTAGAGGCTTTTAACTACCCCAACAGGCTCCCCGGCATATCCGATCGGCCACCTCCTCGCGTGGCCCTGCTCATTTAGCCCTGCTTACCCAGTGGGGCCAGATTCCTACGGATTAACTTAAATCCTCTGTAAAACGCCTGCCGGATGGGAAGACTGTTCCAGATGAAAGGAGAATGAAGAGACACAAGCACCAAATACAGTGTGTTCCTTATCAGACTCTTGGATCAATAAAATAAAACAAAACAAAACAAAACAACAACAACAACAACAAAACCAAACCCAGCAACCTACAACGTTTGTTTTGGGAACAACTGAGGTCTGAGGCTGAGAACTCCCTGGTTTCCCAGAATGCCTTCTTCGCTCTCCTTGTCCCTTCCAATTGTCACTCATCCTCCAGGGCCTCCCTCAAACCTTCCCCAAGTTCTTCTGCCCCTCTGACCCCTCCCTCCTCTTGGCCACTGCACCCCACTTCTACTGAACTCTCCCTTCACACTTTCTCTTCACTGTAGCATCCCTGATGAAGGGGATTGTTTTGTCTGTGCAAGGGTGTACACGTGGAAGCTGGTAGAGGCCAGAGGGCCTGGCTTCTGTGCATTCCCCCAGCGACACATTCAATACATCGTTTTGCTATTGAACTTTGAAAGTTATTCAAATTCAAATTTTACTGTGTACTTTTTGCTGAAGGCAAAGTTTCCTGTTCTGGATCTCTTGCTCATTTTTCAGAGGTGAGGGCAACATGGGCAGGATCAGCCTGGATCCTGACAAAGCCCAGCCTCCTCCAAGCTCAGAGCCCCATGTTTATTTTACAACAATTAGACGCAAACAGGCTCCTTCCCAGACAGGCTAATATATCAGGCCAACCTGAGGGAAGCCCCTGCTCAAACGAGCCTGGTGCAAGGACCTTGAGCACAGCTTAAAAAATTACCCTGGTAGCAGGATGTTGAGAGGTACTTTCCTGGTTTCTCTAGAAATGGTCACTAGGGCCCCAGTCAGGGGGATGGGAGACGGGCAACAAAGAGATGTGACCACCTCCCATTCAGAAGAAAGCCCCCCCCTCAAGAACTGGGGTCCAACAGCCCTCCTGGGCCAACCTATCACAATCAACCAGCTCTTCCTCTCCTCACCCCCAAGCAGAGACTGGAGGAGACGGGAGAGCTCTTTGGAACAGGGACTTAGCTTAGTGGGATGCCATGGTTTGTGCCCCTCCCCCTGTCTCCTGACCCCCTAAACAAAGTGTGAGGGGCTGCAAAATGTCACATCTAAAGACTAGCTCTGCCTGCAAGGAGAGAGTGGCATACTGTTATCCACTGGATGCCTGCTTAGGCAATAAATAGATTCATCTACCAGGGATCATTTGTCAGTGTCTGTAGACATTTTTGTCAGAAGTGAGAAGGTGTTGCTGGCATCTAGCGGAGAGAGGCCAGGGATGCTGCTAAACATCCTGCCATGCACAGAACAGTCCCCCTTCCCTCCCAAAGAAATGTCTGGTCCAAAATGTCCATAGTGCCACTGTTGAGAAACCCTGGTATAAAATAGCTATTGGTCAAAAGGGAGCGGATGTCATTATTCCTGGGGCTGCCCTGGGAGTTGCATCATATCCTCATGTCCTCGGTCCTGGGCCAGCACGCCTACTGCCTGTCCACGCTACGGCATGTGCTGCGTTGTGTACGTTCAAGTGTTTGGGTCTGGCCCGCTTCCCTGAGAACCCCGTGCTCTTGTGTGCGCCCAGGTGTTACGGACTATTAGCTGTGTGCCTCTACACAGGCGCTTTTGAAAGGGAAGCTTCTCTATTAAATATTTTTTTAAAAAATTGCTGCACATTAGAATCCTCTAGGGAGTTTTCACAGCTCCCGATATAACAGCTGCATCCACGTCAATTAAATCAGAATCTCTGGGGGAGGAATCCGGGAGGCTGAATTTTTTAACTCTCCAAGTTGTTCCAGTGTGCAGCCAAGTTTGAGCTCTGCTGCTGTACATAAGCCTTACTTTCCTGGGCACGGCCGCCCGGGAGTCCTTCATCCCGTTGGAATTACGTAGCAGGGCCTGGAAGACTTGGCTGTGGTGGTCCCAGCCCAGATGCCAGTGGGCTGACGCTGGGAAGGTTGCTTTGGTTCACCCATTTCAGGCACTGGCTCTTCCACAATAGCTGGATTTATTACTTAACTCAAGTATATACACAGATATTATGAATGACGTACGGACTTATGTACGCTGCATTACATACCCTTGTTTCACCACTTGTCCCTCCTCACTAAGAACTGGGCAGATGTCTGTGGCCCTCAGGGGCTATGAGTCAGTGCTTGGGGATAGGCTTCTGTTTCGTCTGATTAATCACACTGGCTTTTGCTGTATTGACCGTCCTCTCCCCGCAGGCTTGTGGGCATTACTGGGCCCCCAGTTCTTTCCTGTCTCTGCCTGAATTGTTACCACTGGTTTACTCTTCCTTTCATCTTGGCATCTTCCTCTTTGCATTGACCCTTTACAATGGACTCAAACTCTTTAACCCTCAAATCAGTTAACTCTGGGTGCCCTAAAGGCTGAAGCATTGGGAGGATTTTTAAAAATGATTTTCTAATGAAGTAATATCATGTATGTAAGACAAAAGTGCAATAATGCGTGGAATTAACCCATGTCATGTGAAATATCCATGGAATACCTGTGAACTAGCCTGTTCCCTAATCCAAGAACTAGATTGTTGCCCATCTATGGTACACACCGCTGCTGCTCATCCCTGTGATTGGCCACCAGACTCAGCAACATTGCAAATTTTATTTATTCCTTAAAAACAGGATTTCTGAACAATGCATTATTTGGTTTTATTTGTTTCTAAGCTATATTAAAATGGTAGTATTCTATATACAGTCTTCCATGACTTGCTTTTTGTTTTTCTTAATTTTTTGCTAAGGTTCTTCCTTATGCCACTCATTTGGCCCTTTGAAGGCAATAGCGAGTCTGATGAGGCCCCCGTGAAAATGAGTTTGGCACCCCTGGACCACACTTTGAGTGTCAAAGCCCTGCTATGTGATTGATGTGATTGGCCAGCTTTGCTGGCGGAGGCCACGTAGCCTTCTAAAGTAGGGAGTCCCATTTGCAGTTCCACAGCAGCAAAGTTTATATCTTCCCAGGACTTGTTATTGTGGGTCTTGAGGACTGAATTTGCATTTCCCTGACTATCAATTAGGTTGATCAATTTTTATATGTTTATTGGCTACACATACGTATCTCTTTTGTGAAATGCCTATTCATATTTTTACCCATTTTTCTTTTAGATTGTTTATCTTCTTAGTAAGTTGTAGGAGCTCGTCTATACTTCTTCTGTTCTGACTCAGATCCTTCACTGGGTTCATGTGTGAGATATTGACACCCAGTTTGCTTCTCTTCTTTTACCTTTCTTTATGGTGTGCTTTGATGGGTGTAAGTTCTGAATTATTTTAGTTGATAGATTTGACATTATATTCTCTTTTTTTAATCCTCACCTGAGGACTTTTTTTTTTTAATTGATGGGGGCGGGAGAGAGAGAGAGAGAATCAGTTACCTCCTGTACTGCCCCAAGTGGGGATCGAACACTCAACCTTGGTATGTGCCCTGACCGGAGATTGAACCCGCAACCTTTTGGTGTACAGGATGGCTCTCCAACCAACTTAGCCACCGATCCAGGGCGATGTTACATTTTGTAAATATAAGGTATACAATGTTTACTTTGATATATTAATATATTATAATGCTTGCCATTGAAGCGGTATTTATCCCATTACATCATTATAGTATATTATTCTCTATATTTATTATACTGTGCGTTAGTTCTCTATGGCTTATTTTCTACTCATTACAAGTTCATATCTTTAAACATCATTAATCTTATCTGCCCACCCTCCATCTATCCCCTGGTAACCACCATTTTACTCTGTTTTTTAATATTTTTTAAACATTTTATTTATTTATTTTTAGAAAGAGGGGAAGTGGGGAGAAAGAGAGGGAGGGAAGCATCAATGTGTGGTTGCTTCTCCCACACCCCCTACTGGGGACCTGGCCCGTGACCCAGGCATGTGCCCTGACTGGGAATTGAACTGGCGACCTTTTGGTTTGTAGGCCGGCACTCAATCCACAGAGCCACACCAGCTGGGGCATGAGTTTTTAAAAAAATAGGTTTGACTTTCTTATTGTATAATACAATACAAGTACTGTATTATTTCACATATAAGTGATGTAATACAGTACTTGTCTTTCTTTCTTTGACTTACCTCATTTATTATTATATGTCCCAGGTCCACTCATGTAGTTGCAAATATAGAGATATCATTCTTTCTCATGTCTGAATAATATTCTATTGTGTACATATGTACTGCATCTTCTGAAACCATTCCTCTGCTGATGGGCATTTAGGTTGTTTCCATATCTTGGCTCTTGTGAATAACGGCGCAATAAACATGGAGGTGCATACAGGCGTGCATTGTGAAAATCCTGCTTTCATTTCTTCTGGTTATATTCCCAGAAATGGAAGTGCTCCATCCTACAGTAGATCTATTTCCAATTTTCTGAGGACCCTCATACTGTTTTCCTAGTGGCTGGACCGATTTGCATTCCCACTCACACCACGCTCACTTCATTCTCACCAGCACTTGGTGTCTTTTGTCTTACTGAGGATGGCCGTTCGGACAGGTGTGAGGGAATAACTAATTGTGGTTTTTATTTTGCATTTCCATGATGATTAGTGATGTTCATCATCTTTTCATGTGCCTGTTGGCCATTTTGATATTCTTTTTGGAAAATGTTTATTTAGTTCTTCTCTCCATTTTTAAATCAAATTCCTTGCTTTTTTGTTGTGTTAGTTCTTTATATATTATGGACATGAACCCCTGGTCTGATATGTGGTCTGCAGAAATTTTATCTCATTCTATAGGCTGATGTTTCATTTTTGTGGTAGTTTCTTTTGCTGTTTTTGTCTTTAAAAAGAAGTCTGTCTTTAATTCAAATATTTTCATTAATAGTATTGTACCAATGTTAATTTCTTAGTTTTGATACCATGGTTATGTAAACTGTTAACTTTACAGGAAGCTGGGTAAAGAATATAAAGGAGGTTTTTGTACCATTTTTGAAACTCCTCTGCCAGTGTAAAATTTTTGCAAAGTAATATTTTTTCAAAGTCCATCAGTGCCCTAAGGTTATAAAGATATTGTACGGTAATGATTCTGAAATTTTTGCTTTTCACGTTCAGGGCCTGGGTCCATCTGGAGTGGGTTTTGTCTTTGGGGTGAGGTATGGATTTAATCCCACGTTTCCCTAAGTGGATCATCAATTGTCCCACCATCAGTTTTGAATCATCTTCTTTCCCTGGTGCTCTGCAATGCCATCTTGGTCATGTACCAAGCACCCCCAGGAGAGTGGGTCTTAGAGACCTTCTCCTGCATAGAAAGGAAAGAATGGCTTCTGTGAAGTGTGCTCCCAGAGCACCGTACCACACTCTCCCCGAACCCACATGCCCCTTCCTCCAGGGTAGGTCTTCTCTGAGCAGCAAAGACATTCACTCTAGGTTTGCAGCTCATTCAGGGCTTTCAGTTAAACCCTGCTTAACTTCATGTTTTTGACCTTTAGACTTTGTCTTTTTCATGTTCTGTCTTTTGAATAGCACACTGTTCAAAACAGGATGAAACCTGAGGTAAAGTTTCTCAGCCTTTTTAGTTTCTAGTTGAAAAATCTTAAATGAGTTAAGCAATGTATCCAAAGTCAGATGCTTGGTTGATGGAAGAGCTGAGATTAGACCCAATTTTTCAACTCCCAGATTTTTTCCCCTCCTCTGTTTCTCATTCTAATTTGTGGCATCCCTGTCTACACATCTTTTACCAAGCTAAAAATGTGGAGGTGCTCTTGGCTGGTCCTTCCTCGCTCCTCTGCACTTTCTCTCATGACCACATTCCTGTAATTCTGCCTCTGAAATATTTTTCAACTGCATTCTATCTCATTCATTCCCATAGCCACAGCCCCATTCATGCCCTTGTCAATGCTCGAGTGGATTACAAGAGCCCCCTTACTGGCCTTCCTGCTTCTTGTCATTCCGCTCTACAGTCCTCTCACTTGCTAGACTGCTCTTAAAAGTCTAAATTTGAAAACATACATCTGGCTCTTTAACAGCCCTGCTGCTTTGCGTGAAGACCTCTGTATCTCCTTGCCAAGGGAAGGAGTTATAACTTTTATCATCTGCTCCCAATTTACCTTCTCAGGTTCATCTTTTATCACCTTTTCCCTCCCCTGTAGGTAGCAGTACTGTAGCCACACTGAGCTATTGGATATTGAAAAATTGTACACATTTGGGCCTCTGAAACTCAGTTAGCACAGGCTCTCTCTTTAGATGCCTGCAGCATCTTTACACCTTTTCCCCCCTGTTACAACTGCATTCCCACTTTAAGATTCAGAAAAGGGCTGTCTCCTCCACGAAGCCCTCCTGAATGCCCTAGTTGCAGCTAATCACTCTCCCAGCACTTCGTATGATCTTAGGAAACCATGTTATAGCAATAGGCTTATTTATGTGTCTGCTCCCTACCAGTCTGTGAGCCCCTTGAAGTCTGTAACCATATTTTAATCATCTTTGTACCTCAAATGTCTGGACCAGTGTAGACACACAATATATTATTATTGAATCTATCTATCTATCTATCTATTATTGGGAAATCATTTCTTAACATTATTAATTTCTTATTTGGCCAGCTTATCCTTATTTGTATCACTTATCAATGTCATTATGTTAGTGAGGACTCCTGTGGTGGCAAGTACAGAAATTTTGTTTGCATAAACTTAAGTCAAATAAGAAGCAAGTGTTGGTTTGCATAATCTGCTGCAGCAAGAGCAGGACAAGAGCTGGCTTTCCGAGCAGCTGGAGCCAGGGATTCAAATGTGTTCAGAGCTCTCTACTTCAGGTTTGGGTCTTTGGGTTTCTCTGCATAATAGCTTTATTCTCTCCCATGGGTTCTATTTCTCCTATGGGAATCTCTGGACCAATAGTAATAGCAACACGACAGAGAGACAGCATCTCCTCTTCTAAGTCCAGTATGAAGCATTCTGGAGAGCTCTAATTACCCGAGTTTGGGTCAAGCACCTACTCTAACTCAGATGGGGAAGTAGAGTCAGCTAAGGGAATGGAAAAACATGGCTAAAACAAGGAAGAAGCAGCAGATCTGGCAAAGGTGAAAGGAGTAACACCGACAAGTTATGACCCGACAATCCCTCCCCTTAAATTTACGTTCACTTAGAGGATAGGAGGCGAGACAGAAACTGACTTTGTTTTGTTCAGTTACAGTGTTTGGACAAGAAAAGAGCACAGTATTTGCACACTCAGCTGAAATACTTGACGAAGTGAGTATGTCTCCCCATAATGAAGTTATTCCATCTTTTGGGCAATGTCTTCATGTTTGACAAGTACCAGGGACTTTAATTGAAAATTACTTTGGGAATCTTGCCAGACATTACAAATTAAAAATATGAAAACCCTTCTCCTGGGTCAGGAGTGTTACAAGCCCCATGTCAAATGTCATTACCCCACGTGCATTCTAGGACTGTGCAGGTGGGAAGCTAAGTGTTGATTGCATATTTCAGCCCAAGAATAATTTCCTGAATGGCAATTTGCTCCTTTATTTGATGAAACTGAGGTTTTCAACAGCAGTAAAATACAATCTTTCCAGAGCGTATTTCCGTGGGTTATGAAGATTGATTATGCTGCTTAGTGAGAGATTCATTATTTGGTTATTTAGACCATGATTTATTAAAAAAAAAAAAGTAATAAGCTAATGATTTCCAGTTAGGAAGGTTTGCCCTGCGAACAGTGGTATTTAGCTCAGTGGTATTTGCTTCTAACTGATAGTCCTGGGAGTGGGGGCTGGGTGGGGGGTGTAGTCTGGAGACAAGGTCTGTTTTAAACCAAGCCATTGCCACTTTCTGGGACCAGAAAAGGGGCCTCTGGATCTCAGGATTCCATCCTCCCTCCCCACTGCCCACGCTTGATGGGACTGGAATTTTGATTGTGCCCTAGAACAAAGGAGGGGGAGGCAGGGCAAAGGCATGGCTGGAGGCAAAACTGAGGCCCAGAAAGGACGCAGAACCTAAGAAAGACCCAGTGAGAGGCAAAAGGGAAAGAGCTGTGAGGAAGAAAAGTGAGGAAAGAACCAAGAGAGTAAAGCGTGAGTGAGCGAACGAGAGGGAGATGGAGAGTCATCGGAAGCGTTCAGACGCAGGTGGAAGACTGTGAGAAGTGGGTGAAAGCAGAGATCAAAGAGAGAATGGAGGCCCCTCCCCTTTTCAGCGGCCCCCAGCGCTGGGTCTGTGCTCTGCTCTGCGTGCCCCCAGGCTCCTGTGCAGACCTGCCTGGTGGAGAGAGGGGCAGCCTCTGTCCTGGCACAGACTCCTCAGCAGAACTTTCCAGCTCTGTAGCTCTGAAGACTTTTTTCAGGAAAACAAACCAACCAAGCTGTCTTTGGCTTTGAGGATAAGAAAAAGAGGGGGATCGTTTCTTATTCTCTGGGAAGGATATTGTTCAGATCGAGGGGGAGACTCAGAGAGAGGAGGAAGGACACAGGGGGAGTGGAAATGTATTCCCTATCACTCTTCCGTGTCCGTAACTGTGTCTCTGTGCGTGGTTGTTTACTCCAGACCACTGCTTTCCAGAGCCTTCTCTTGGGAGGAGCTCACAGTAGTGAGAATACAGTGGTAGACAAGAAGTCTTTTTTCATTAATCCTCACCGGAGGATATGTTTATTTGTTTTAGAGAGACAGAGAGAGACACAGGGAGAGACAGGGAGAGTCAGAGAGAGAGAAACATTGATCAGCTGCCTCCCCTGAGTGCCTCCAACCAGGATCTAATCCACAACCTAGGTATGTGCCCTGACAAGGGATCAAATTCAAAAACTTTTGGTGCATGGGGCAGTGCTCCAACCAACTGAGCCACCTGAGGGTAGGAGTCTTTTGTTTTATGTCAGGAGCCTACCCTTGAGCCTAGAAAATTGCCAGAAAAATCCCAGAGCGACAGCTGAGGTGATGACAACCCTGACTACTCAGGTTGATGCCAAAGTGGTTGGGACCTAACATCACGATCTCCTTCAGACCTTGTAAGGACACCGTGGGGAAGGTGTTGTCACTGCTACTTTTTGTGTTTTAAGGAGAAGTGTTATCTTTAGTCTTCTACCGAGAAGGAAACTGAGGCTCCAGAGAGCCAGATGTCTTGTCCAAGGCCTCTACTCTGAGAGGTGATGAGCTAGGTTGGCTCTAAAGCCCCCACTCTTTTCTTCACACCTGGCTGTCCTGCGGGCGGTCTGTGGGCCAGCTGGAGCCAGTGACCAACCTCCCGAGGGCACGTGTAAACACAGCCCCCTACCTTTGTGTGAGACTTTATAACACTTACCAAGGGCAATTACATCCATCACTTTGGTTCACTTTTATGGCCACAGGAGAAGTAGCCCAGCCATCCTGGAGCAGAGAGTAGGAGTGGCTTTGGGGAGAAGGAGCATGGCAATATCTTCTAACTGAGGTCTCTTGAGTTTGGAAACCCAGCATCACTTACCTTTTGTGTCATGAACGTTAACCTTCAGTTTAGGACTTTGCTATGTGCCTCTGACCCCACCCCAGGTCAAAGAGCCAGGGTACCATTGAGGAGGGGTGTCTTTTTTGCCAGGCTGCAGGGGAGCAAATAACCCCATCGCTGTGGTCAGGGAGCAAGGGAAATGGCACATTCAATGGAGCCCTGCCAAGGACAACTCCCTGTGTGAACCTCAAAGGAATCCAGGCTAGGAGAAGCGCAGACACTGGGGGAACAGAACATCCTTTGTTCCTTTGAGATGGTCCCAACCCAGTTTCCACAAAGTCATGCTTTGAATTCCTTCAGCATTCTTACATTTCCTCATTATTGTGTCTCCAGGGAAAATCCTCTCATCACCCAGGGATCTCATTTCCAAAGATACAACTGCAAAGTCCATTCAAGTGATTCTTTAAAAAAAATCATTTTTAAAAAGTATTGCACTGCAGTGACAAATTTCACAACTAGTTTTTTTGCCACATGTTTCATTTAAGATTTGCATGAACTGATTTCTTTTCAAGTCCACATGGGATGAGCTGATTGTTTTCCTGTGCTTTCTACATATCATAGTTTACTGTGGAGGAAAAGAAAATTTGATGAGGGTTTGTTTTTTTTTTTGATCTGGAAAATGTTAAGTGGATTTTTATGGTGCGTCTCCAACTAGCAGAGGCAACTCTTGGGACTGGATACCAAGGAGAGGCTGGCAGGGCAACGGGCTTTGCCGTGCAGTCACAGCCCTGTCGGGTTTCACTGGCTGAGCTGAAATGAGAAACCCAAACTTAGAAACACGATCGGAGAAAAGGTGCAGAATAGGAGAGAATGCATTGGTCGTGGTATCCAAAAATGCATGGTACTGTTCTTTATGTATGACCTTGGTTTGCTGAGTGATTATCAACTTCTGAAGGTCAAAACTGTGCCCTTATCGGTCCATTGCGTGTCCCCAAGACCTAGTGCCAGGGCCTTCTTGTGTGAATGCGCCATGTGCCCTGCACAAGCGGCCAGCCCCAGGGGCTGAGAGCCCTGCACCGAGGCTGGCTTGCCAAACTGAGAGGCCTGAGCCTTCCTCCTCCGCCCTAACTCATACCTCCTGGCTTCGGGGAAGCTCTGCCTGGCAGAGCACAGTGTCTGGCACCTCAGTTTAAAAAAAATAAAAAAAAAATGCAACTGGCTGATCCTGAGTAAGTCACAAAAACTCTCCGAAGCTGTTTCTTCATCAATAAAGGGTATGAAGGCTTAGTTTATGGGACAGTTTTGAGGTTGAGATGAGAACAGAGCACTTGGGAAAGTCCCGCATGACTATAAGGTTTTACTCTTTCGGTGGTGCAGGGCGTGCCATGCTCTGTCACACCAGGACCCCCCAGTCCATCGTCCCCACAGCCTTGGAATTTGCAGCTCCACTTTTGTATGGCAGCAGTTTTGGTTTTCGACGAAAAAAGAGCCATTCCCAATACACCTTTCTTTCTCATTAACCAAACTCAGGGAACGCGGGTTATTATTTTCTCTCCTCAGTGGAAGTCTTAAGAGCAGAATCCCTGAAATAATTGCCCTTTTGCAATATTAGAAATATTTCAATAGAGACAGCTTGGAAATGCTTTAAGTTTTAAATACTTAAACCAAATAATAAATAAACCCTGGTGATGAATGTTTCCAGAAGGGACGATTAACATTATCCTTACAGCTGTTCATGATATAATATCAAAATGAAAAACATACATGAGAATAACAGCGAGCCCATGCTGACTTCATGCCGCAATTTTTTTTTTTTTTTTTGCAAGCAGCTCTAATGCGAAGACATCCTTGGTAAGACTTAACCAACGATATTTCATCTGATCATCATTTAGCCAAACCACAACAATACTCCCGAGGCCTCTTCAGTTCCACTGACAGCATCTGTCAATTCAGTTTCTGCAAATGTGATCTCTCGTGATGATGGGGGTGGGGGGCTCCGTGGCCTGAAAGGAGCGCGAATCTCTCTCTTTCACATTTTTAAAGTTCTATTTTTGAGGTAGGACCCAATAGTAGCTCAGAAAGAGAGGTTTGTTGTCATTATTGTTGTTATTTTGTTTGTTTGTTTGTTTGGAAGGCTTTAAGAACAAAACATAGATCTGGGCAAACGCATATGATTCTGATTTAACTGTGTACCTGAGCTTCTAAATAGCAAGAATTCCTGTTTACATCAAGGGTGGTTTAAAGGAACAGAAGGTGGAACTATAACTTTAAAAAATCTATAATCTTACTAGTCAATAATTTATTGGCAGAATTCCATACTAACTTATAACTTTATGAGAACAATAATAATTACCATATGTGGCAGGCTTGCTACAGGCCCAACGCTGTGCCAGGTAGCCTTAAATACCGTATCTGACTTGGTCTTCATGACCACCCTCTGTGGTGCATATGGTTTCTCTCATTTCGAAGTGGAAGAAACTGAAGCTCAGGCTGGTTGCTAGGGTGGCAGCGCTGCCCTACTCTGCAGAGTTCTTGCCCGCCTGGAAGTCCATGCGCCACCTTTCTGCTGGTGAAGGAATCGGTGAGGAGGTGGTCATCCAGGGCTCTCAGGAGCCTTTCAGGTTGTGAATAAGAATTCCACTTCTCGGCTCCCTATACCCCTTTGCTTTCTTTTCCAATGGGACTTTTTGTGTGGTGGTGGTGTGGGGGGAGGGGACGTGCTCTCCTGAAGACTTGGTGATCATGTCTCATCTTTCCAGGTGTATCAGAATGGTCGCTGCCCTGGGTTGACACACCCTCCCCCAGGAGTCTGCCCATTGCCTTGCTCTGATCGTCGAGCTAACAAATCCCTGTAATCTGGGAATGCATCAAGCTGTGTTAATGAAGGTCTTTGACTTTGGACAAATGCCCTGTGAAAGGTGGGCTCTGGCTGACACACTTTCCCCACTGGGGCTCCGAAGTGACAGGGAAGGAAGACTGGAGGTGCCCGCGCTGGGAGGACGGGGAAACCAACTGTTAGCTCCTGCCCAGCGCTTAGACATGGCAGAGCAGGCTGCCTCTGACCTACCCGTTCCACAGGGGCTGTGTAGCCGCCAGGGCTCTTTCTCATAACCAGGCAAAATAGCTCCCTCTAGAAAGGTGTGACAGGAGCTGAATTTGGGTCCCATTACCTGGGCTACAGATTTTCTTGTCCATGTAAGAGAAAATGTTCCCATGTTATTCTAGTCCAACTGATCTCCAAGGTGAGGCTGGGCTTCAGTCACTATGGAGCTGAAATGAAAGCAGCTGTGGTGAAAAGTCCATGAAATGCAGCATTTGTGGGCAGCGGGCCTCTGTACGCTGTACTTTATGCTGTTTTGTGCTTCTAGAATTTATCTCAAACTTTCTATTTTAAGGAAGCTTCCATTTGAATACTAAAATATTTGAATTCTGGATTCTCTAAATTTTCTTCATT
This sequence comes from Micronycteris hirsuta, assembly GCA_004026765.1. Lineage (NCBI taxonomy): Eukaryota > Metazoa > Chordata > Mammalia > Chiroptera > Phyllostomidae > Micronycteris > Micronycteris hirsuta. Next base: position 82,581 of record PVJI01006126.1, read on the forward strand.
GAGGGCCTCAGTCAAACTGTATTTTGCTCTCAACTGAAACATCATTCCCTCCAGGAAACCTGTCTTGACACCCCCAATTCTGGTTGAGTCCCAGCAGTGTGAGCTTCTACAGCAACCCGTGCTTACACTTAGATGTTTGTAGCAAAGTTGTCTGTTTAATCTCTGCTTTCTGACTTGAGGGAAGGAACCAGGTCTTGTTTGCATTTTTACACAGTGTCACTGCAGCACAACATCGGAAGTGATGAGGGTCATAAGAGACCCAGAAAACCACTCACATTGCTCTGAGGAGTGCAGTGTATGTTAAGAATAATTCACACAGCCTTCACCAAGGAACAGATCATTCTTAGGATGTTTATACATTCATGATAGCATCAAATTTCTATTGATGACCCTGGCTGGTGTAGCTCAGTGGATTGAGCGCGGGCTGCAAACCAAAGGTTTGCAGGTTCAATTCCCAGTCAGGGCACATGCTTGGGTTGCAGGCCAGGTCCCCAGTGGGGGCCACATGAGAGGCAACCACACATTGATGTTTCTCTCCCTCTCTTTCTCTCTCCCTTCCCTTCTGTCTAAAAATAAATAAATAAAGTCTTTTTAAAAAATTTCTATTGATGATTGCTTTTCTTTCCTTAAGTTATAATTTCTGCACTTAAAGATCACTGATTGCTCTTCTCATAGCATTGGAGTTGTCAGCATGTGGCTTGAGGGGGTTAGTTTTGGTGAAATCAGTATCTTGGGGGTGTTTTTGAGCAGGAAATCCATTAAATAACCATTGTGAACATCCCTACTTGTCGTATAAAGTGGCTTTTCTGAAACACAGTGATATTATTTGTTGGGACCCTCACTGAGGTCTTGTCGGACTGAATGGCTCTCACTAATTGGTTATGAATGAGCTGGGTTTGTGGACATACAAGTCACCAGCCAGGCAGGGCTTGGACCACAGGAGTTTCCTAAGTCCCAGTCAGGGTTCCTTTCCAATTGGTGACAAAAGCTCCCTTTTGTTCCAGAATTCACTCAATGTATTAGTCACCCCAGGGTGTGGATGGCTATGCAGTGACTTTGTAGCAGCCGAGGATAAAGACGGGTTGGACAAAGGTCAGAGTCCCGTAAAGACCTTCACGTTGGAGAACCAGGACAAGAGACACAGCCAACAGTGAGCAGAAGGCCCCAGGCTGGTGTGAGAGCCCAAGACACCACTTCAGCTCTCCGAAGACGTGAGCCACGTGGCCCCCGCCGGGCCTTCTAGCTTGTACACCACGCGAGTGTAGAGACTGCAAGCTCAGTCCTTAAACACAACGAAAAGAATGAACTGAGACCTGGAGTTTTGCCCCCCAGCTCTTTTGCTGTCACCCCCTAGTGTGGCAGACAAGGCAGAGCCTGGAGGACAGGGTCTGTTGGCCTCTGTATTTATTTACATGCGTACATCGGAACGGGGGACCTCCCTGTCTTTTTCTCTTCAACCTTATATAAAACATTTCTTGTTACCTCATGCACAGTATTATATAATTCCTTCCTGTCACAAAAGACATTCCAAAATAGAAATAATATATACATAAGACAATTCACAAATACATAAAAGAAACAATAAAATCCATCTATAACACAGCCAAAGGGAATGATTATTAACTTCTTACATGTACATATAGGAGTAAATATTTGTAATACATAAAACTAAAAATTAGTTTCCTTACTTTATTCATATGATTGTGAAATTTGCTGTTTTCACTTGAACTTAGGGCAAACACCTTTTTATTTCAATGAATGCCTATCTACCACACATTTCAAATGGCGGCACAGTTGTATGATTGACTTATCCAGACACCTACATCTAAATGTCCAACAATATTTTGCTACAATAAACAACATTGAAACAAACATTCTCTAAGTCCCCTGGAGGCCCTGTCGTCTGGGCTTTGGGAAATGGCTGTGGTAGGTGACAGCAGGGCAGGAAACCGGAGCTCGGAACTGTGGTGTCCTGCTGATCTCAGATGCCATCTGTGGAGCTTGAGGAAACAGCTCTGACACCAAACTGTGAGTCTCAACCAGCACTAGAGGGGCCCTGATTGGTGTTCCAACTGCTCTTCCCTTCGGGGATCCTGAAGAGAGGGATGGCCCAAAACTAGGGCATGCTTGCTAGAATGGTGTCTCTATAGAGAGGCTTTCAAAGAATAGATTATTCACCCAGAAAACAGAATGACTAAAGCCGGACTTTGAGAATCCCTGACACTGTAGCACAAGTGTGCATTAATGTCTGGAGCCTGTTGGAGTCTTGCTCAGGCTGGCGCAGTCAGGGCGTGAGGGGTGTGGAGGACAGAAGGCAGGACCAGGAGACACAGGGGCTCTGCCTCCAGAGGAGAAGCTGTTGTGGGTAGGTGGTACCAAACAGACTAAGGAAAGGAAACTGGCATTATCGGAATGTTCTGGCAGTTTTAGGACCATTCTCTTCCTGAATCCACACATCAACACTTGGGATAATTCTCCTGTTTATGGATGAGGACAGAGAAGTGAGAAAAACCACGTCACTTTTCCAAAGTCAGCTCACGATGACAGAGCTGAGATTTATTTGACCCTTGCCTTTCTGGTGCTTTCTGTCAGACCAGGCCAGGAAGTTTGAGAATGGCCCACAACCACATTGAAGTGAAAATTAATTAATAAAATTTTTGCAAGTGGTATGCTATTAATAACATGCGTAAGATAGTTGAAAATAATGACAACAAGGTGACGCTCCATGTCAAGCTCTGTCCCAAGTGGCTGCCACTCTGCCTTTGGAACAGAAACGTTAGTGAGTGTCTCAAGAGTGTGGTCGACAAATGTGATTGGGCTGGGACCTGTCTCCCATGGAAACCTCACCCTCTCCTCTGTGCTCAGCGACTTCACAACCACTACCAGCTCTGCTCTGGGCTCGGCCTAGGGAACCAGTGTGAGTGCAGAACAGCTCAAACATTCTTCAAGTTACCACTAGTCCACCTGCCCATGTGGACGAAGGCCCTGAGAGTTGGGCAGCCCTGCAGGCATGGGGCCTCTGCTATTGTGTCCATTCACTTCTCCCTTATTGTCCTAGCCCAGGGTCAGCAACTCTTTTTTGTAGAAGGCCAGACAGCAAATAACTTAGGCTTTGGTTAACTCTGTTGTTGAAGGGCGGAAGCAGCCATAGACAACATATCAACAAATGAACATGGCCGTGGTCGAGTAAAACTGAAGTTAGCCCGTGAGCTGTGGTTTGCCAACCCCTTTCCTTCCTCAAGATAATGCTTCAAAACACAAGTTTTGTCCAGTTTGTTGGCTGCGGGGCACAAGACTGTATATAGGAAGGACACTGGCATTTCCCCCCCCCCCGTCAGTAACTAAATGCTAAATGATAGCAAATCACCATGCAACTGGGTAAGGAGCCGGTTTCTTTGCAATAGCTTTTCTTTGGCTGCTGCTCACATCTAGCGGTCACAGGTGTCCTGAAGATTGACCCTCTTACCTACAGAAAAATAGGCTTAACCCATGCTTCTGGCACAGTGGCTGGCTGACTTCACTCAGATCAAAACCTGCCAGCCTTAGTGTTTCATTTTCTTTCCCCAGTGTTTCTGATGCGACACACAGTAAAGCCCAGGGTCACTTACTCCCAGAGTGTCTATTTCCTAGAAGAGTAGAGGGGACTTTGGACTAAGACACATAAGACTCTGTCTCTATCTAGCTGCTTTACCTTGGGCAGACTCCTTTCCTGTTCTGGGCTCAGTTTCCTCTTCTGTCAAAATCATTGTTCACCACATACAAAAGAATGAAGGTGAACCCTTACCTCACATCATATATAAAAACTAACATGAAATTAATCAAAACTTAAATGTAAGAGCTAAAACTATAAAACCCTTAGAAGAAAACATGAGAGAAATGTTTTATAACATTGGATTTGGCAATAATTTTTTAAATACCCAAAGTATAAGCAACAAAAGAAAAAAATAGATAAATTGAATTTCATCGAAATAAAAACAAAATCTCCTGTGAATCAAAGGGCAATCAACTGAGTGAGGAAACAACCCAAAGAATGGGAGAAAATATTTGTGAACCATATATCAGATAAGGAGTAAAGATTCAGAATATTTAAAGAACTCCTACAACTCGACAACAGCACTTCCCCACACCAAATACAATTAAAAATGGGCAAAGAACTTGAATAGATGTTTCTCCAAAGAAGATATACAAATGACCAATAAGCACATGAAAAAATGCTCAACATCACTAATCATAACATAAATGCAAATCAAGATCTCGGTGAGATACTAGCACACACTCATGGGAATGGCTACTATCAAAAAATTGAAAATAGCAAGTGTCAGTGAGGATGTGGAGAAATTGGAACCCTGGCGCCCTTTTGGTAGGAATGAGAAATAGTGCAGCTGCTTTAGAAAACAATGTGGTACTTGCTCAAAAAATTAAACAAAACTACCACGTGATTCAGCAATTCCACTTCTGGGTATATACCCAGAAGAATTGAAAGCAGGATCTGAAAAATATATTTGTACACCCATGTTCATAGTAGCAATATTTATACTAGCCCAACAGTGGAAGCAACCCGAATGTCCATCGACAAACGAATGGGCACACAAAATGTGGTTTATCCATATGACAGAATATTATTCAACCTTCAGAAGAAACAAAATCCTAAGACATGCTATAACATGAATGAATCTTGAGCACGTCATGCTAAATGAAACAAGCCAGTCACGAAAGGACAAATACTGTATGATTCCACTTATTTAAGTATCTGGAGCAGTCGGATTCATAGAGACAGAAGTGGAAGGGTGGTTGCCAGGGGCTGGGGGTAGGAGGAAATGGGGGGTTCCCACTGAAAGGGGGCAGACTTTCAGTTTTGCAGAATGAAGAGTTTGGAGATGGCGGGTGGTGACGGCTGCACAACAGTGTGAGTGTCCTTAATACCGCCGACCTGCACACTTAAAGATGCTGAAGACAGTAAATTGTATACATGTGTGTTTTACCACAATTACAATTTCTTTTAAATGGTTTAAAAGGGTCATGTTTAGATGACTGCCAAGTCCCTTTCTGCTCTAAAGTGCTGTATTTCACTGCGGGCATGGGAAGGGGTCTTCGAGGATATAGACGCTCTTATAAAGCAGGGATTGTCCCCCCGATTCCTGACCGCAGTCCCATTCATCCTGTAGCTCTTCACAAGGACTATGCATTTTCAGATACTTTGTCTCCTTCAAGCTGGCTTGTCTTATTGTGCCCATTTTACAGAGGAAAAACTGAGGCCCAAGGGCTTCACTTACTTATTTGAGGCATTGAGTTTAATTCAGGGCCATGCAGGGCTGAGTCCAGCTCTCCTCATTATACTTCTTAGAAGCCATAAGGGACAGCTCTTGGAGCTATTGTCACTACCACACCCAGCAGCATGTCAGGAGCCCAGTTAGTGGCTAGAGTTCTTCCCCAAGCACCTTGACTTTCTCTTAGAGATTTTCCCTCACTTAGTAATTTCCTCTCCTTCCTTAAAGAAGTTAAAGCCTTCAGGGCCTCTTGCAAAGTGGTTGAAGGAAAAGGAAGGATATGGAAATTCAGTGAGCACCCCCATAGGCCACTTCTCCCACCCAGTGACTCTACAGAGAAGAGATACTGCCTATTCGAGGAAGAAAATGTGGGTCCTAGGGCAGCAGGATCACAGCTAAGGAGTGAGGTCAGGCTACAGAGGAAGAGTTAGTCACCCTCTCTCTGTCACCTTATCCAGAAATGGGGTGGAGAGGGGGGGAGGGGCGGGTGTTAGGATGCTCCATGTACTGGTGCTAACAAGCTGAGCAGAGGAGCCAAACAAGCAGAATTTCCCTCAGGATGGACAAGATGGCCCGCTTACCTCAATAGCTCTCTTAGGAAACACCCACAGAGCTGATGAGAAGCCTCAGGTGCCATGTGTGGACTGAGAAGCGGGGAGCAGACAGGGTGGGTCACTGGTCATGGCACTCCCACTCCACCCAGGAGCCTGGGCACACACTGACAAGTGCGCCCACACGCAGTTTCCAGGTCCTTATAAGTCCAGCGAGGGAAGCGAACAGGGTGATATTCCATGGAGAGTTACCGGGGCTTGTGACCTACAGAAACAGAAGGAGATGCCAGGTGAAGAGCAAAGGGGAAGACACACCAGGCGGAGGACAGCCACTGAAGGTGGCCTGCTGCACAGTGTGGAGGGGGAAGAGGGGGAAGCGGCCGATCGCGTGAGCGGGCGGTGTGTGGGCAGGGGAGTAGTGCCTGGCCAAGGGGAGCCTTGAAGACCATAATCCTGAGTTTGGAGTTTATTCTGGGAACAATCAGCATTTGTAAGGACCATGTGAGGGACGGCGGTTCTACCATGGAGGCCCGCAGTATCCCAAACCCCATGGAGGCAGCTGGGGACAGTTCCCCCCAGCTGCTCTGCACAGCCACACAGCCTACCCTATCACCTCCCTAATCTATTCCTACTACCCACGTGGAAAAGTCTAGTCAACATATTTAAGGAGTTGTAAGATGCATGCATTCTTCAGTGTTTCTTTAAGTGACCATAAACCTTTCGTTTTATGATGACTTAATATTGATGTTGAACCTTACACAGAGCTGGGCCAGATTGATTAGGAGAGTGGCCATGTCATGCCAACCAGGCAATTTTTTTCAAGCATGCTTAAATCTAATGCCTGGAGCAGAGAAGCTGGCTGATATTCTCTTGGGTATCAGCTGTGTCCTTCGGAGCCCAACTCCTGATGTCAGAGACAGACCCCCGCTTAACAGTTGCCTTCACCTGTAGGAAGCACGTCACATTTCAGGAAACACAGCCCATTGCAG
>PVJI01006127.1:0-55214 GCA_004026765.1 Micronycteris hirsuta
TGAAGATGGCGGTGGAAGGGAGATGCTGACTGAATTTGGAAAGGAGTAGAGTCTGCAAGACAAAAGACAGAGAAACTGCACGTGAACACTGTACTCTAGCAGATGAAGTTATTTCCATGGACATGTGTGTACAGAGAATTCTGCATTGCTCGCTCGCACCCATGAGGGGTAGGTAGGTGATCAGGAAAATGAAGATGCTCTTCATTAGAAATGTATTAGTAAAAATAAAACTTTCTGAAGTATATAAAACACTTTATCTTATTTATTCTCCTCATTAGCTGTATATGTTAACCATTTAACAAAAATTGAGGTTTGAGGAGATTAAGCACAAAGCTCAAGATCATCCACACATTTAATTTATAGCAGAATCAGCACTCAAAATTCAAAATGTCTGACCGCTAGTCTGGTGCTCTTTCTATATGATAGGGTTTTTTTTTTCTCAGAGCCTAAAATTATGTGCCTGTCTCAAGTGGAGTTTTCTGGTTAACCCAAACCCAAGCTTATCTCAAGAATCAACCACTGAAATTTAAGAATGGCCAGCAAGCACTAAGGGCTCTTTAGAGCTTCCACCGCACTGTCTGGACAGATGGAAGCCATCGGGTACAGGCTGACTGTTAGGCTTGTGGCGTCAGCACCCCAGGGTGCTCACGGCAGGGCCTTGGTGCTGGCTGATCAGGTTGGAATACAACCTCTATTATGCGCCAGCTGTGGGAACCTGGGCAACTTATTTGATATCCCTGAGCATCCACCTGTGATGATTTGTAGGGGGGGGGAAAGGTAAATCCTGTCTGGAAAATGCATGGAAAATTACCCAGCACAAGTAAGATTTTCAACACAGCGGCAGTAACTGTAATGACCACCAGCAGCCATTGGCAGACTTCTATAGAGGCAGGTAGGGCTCATCATGGCTTCCAAGACCTCGCGTGATCACATGGTCTCCTGCGCTGTGGGCAAGCAGCCTCTGTCTGTGATTGTGACACTGAGGAGCTCCTGTAGAAGACACGTAAAGGCAGCTTCAAGTCATCCTCCTCACCTAACACAATCCTGACCACAAAATAGAGATGACTGCTGATACAAAATAAGAAGTAGTCTTGAATCACTCCATCTTCTAAACTGATTTCAGAACCCAGTTGCCTCTAACAAGGATGGCAAGAAGACAAGTTGTGGCCTTGTGGTGAGCCGGCTTCTCTCTCTATCCACCAGATATTTTTATTCATTAGGGCTGAATATGATTCAATTTTATTCTGCTGGGGCCCACGGCAGGTCACCTCCAAATATGCCCACAATGTCATATTGATCATTTTGAGTTAAATTTACTTGAAAAGCAACCTATATTAGAAAGATATGTTGACCCTCCTTTGTCTCCTTGAATGCAAAAAATAGATCTCCCTGTGAAAGGTGCCCTCCTTGCTCCAGGGTGGCTGGAAGAGAGACGTTCTGATTGCCAGATTAAGGAATTCAGAGCCGAAGAGTCTGCATAAACAAAACTTATTACATACTTTACTAATTTACTGCCCCAAGCCCTCCTTCCATTTAGATTTCTTACAAATGAGCACCTAAGTTTCTTTGTCTCATCAAATCTTCAAAATTCATTGTTTCTTTGTCTAAAAAGTTTTCAAAGCTGCCTGCTTCGATTATTTTGCTAAAGATCACTTATGATCTTCCATGTGCACAATATGAAATTGTTTTTTCTCCTGGAAATCTGGTCTTGGGTCCATGTTATTGTTAGTCCAGCCGTAAGAACTCAAGTGTGGGCAGTTGAGGATGGAGTTTCCTCCTCCCCCAAAAAATTCCATATGAGGCCTGTCTGGAAAAATTCCAACCATTGCTAATATAAAGAGAATAGTTTGCCTGACATCAATGTAACCTGGAAGCTAAGGCGAGTGGACTGGAATGTGCATGTGTGAACAATGACAGCTTCACTGTACTAGTCAGCAGGGGTGGTAGATGCCCTTGAACGAGCATGTGTGCTGTCTGACCATCGCATTCAAAATCAATGAGTGTGTACAGCAACAAAACTGCACAAATTTTTTTTAAAGATTTTATTTATTTTATTTTTAGAGAGAGGGGAAGGGAGGGAGACAGAGAGGGAGAGAAACAGCAATGTATGGTTGCCTCTCACATGGTCCTCACGGGGACCTGGCCTGCATCCCAGGCATGTGCCCTGACTGGGAATCGAACCGGGACCGCTTGGTTCCCAGCCCGCGCTCAATCCACTGAGCTACACCAGCCAGGGCAAAACTGCACAAATTTTGTGTTAAGCTTTAACACTCCTCCCCAGAAACTATTTGGATGATTCAGAGGGCCATAGCTATGGGCAACTGGTGATTGGCAGCTTCATCATGACAATGTGCCTTCTCACACATCATGTCTCGTGCAGTTTTTCGACAAAACATCAAATCACCCAGGTGACTCAGATCCCCTACAGCCCAAATTTGGTGCCCTGATACTTCTGACATTTCCCAAAACTAAAATCACCTTTGAAAGGGAAGAGATTTCAGACCGTCAATCAGATTCAGGAAAATAAGGCAGGCAGCTGATGGCAAATGGGAGAACTGTGGGAGGTCCCAAGGTGTCTACTTTGAAGGTAAATGGGGAGTCATTGTCCTATGTACAATGTTTCTTGTATCTTGTATCTTCTTTAAGAAATGTCTCTACTTTTCATAGTGCATAGCTGGATACTTTCTGGACAGATTTCATATAAACTATTTAAGAAAAACATCTGTTATATATTATAAAATGTTAATGATTTTTATACTTTTATGTATAAAACAAGAAAATATGAAGTAGGGAATAAAAATTACCTTTAATATTACCAACCATAAATATTCTACTTCATTTTAAGATGTTTGCATTGTACTTTTAATGCAATACCACATATTTATGGGTGGGTACAATATCTATAATATTTTTAGCATTATGGAGGGGAGTGGATTTGATGAATATTTTGAAAGAGATATTTAGCCTTATTGTTTTTCAGCTCTACAAATTAACAAACCAAAAGAAACATTTGCCAAATAGGAAATTATTGTTTGAAGAACAAGTCTTTAGCCTTAATGAACAAACACAGAGGAAATTCTTTATATGTTGATGACCCTTCTGGATTCCATGAAGGTGTTTGGAAACACTACCTTTTAAACAAGGGAAACTTTCTCCTCCTTATTTCCATCATTAGTTAGAAATCTTTTTATTTCTAGATAACACAAAGTTATGTTTCCATCCATCCTGAATTAGTGGAGTCTGTATTAATCAGGTTTGCCTGTATTGACGTCAGCTTCTTTAAGCAAGTGTCCCCCCTGATAAAATCACCTTGGATGCAAAAACAAAACAGTAAGAATTAAAATATGCACCAGCAGAGTGTCAGCTCTATGCATGCCCTAAGAAATCAATGAGACACCATTAAGACTTCAAATCTCGCCCCACTACCAGGAGGTGAGTGGATTGTGTTTCAGCTTGGATAAGCAATTCCAGGGCACGGGCTTGCCATAGAAAATGCCCTATAGGCACTAGGTCTCTGGAGGTACAATTTGGGCTCTGTCAGCAAGAACCTTGCAGCAAAAGATGATAAGGCATGCCCTAAGGCAGGCCCAGCCCGAATCTGAATGACACTTGATTTTGATACAGTTTGAGAACCAGGCTGGTGTTCAGTGGAGCATTTGATATAAACCATCGTGGTTGGTGAGGGATCCAGATACTGAGGACACCAGCCAGACCATGAGTGGATGTTGGGAATAATTGGGGAGTAGAGAAAAAAAAATGCAAATGGAGGTTGAGAAGGCAGAAAAAGAATAGATTATTTTTTGCAATGCAGCTAGGAGACAATTGCCCCAGGAAAGGACCACTCTATAATCTTTACCTTGACTTTCTCCTGCAAAAGCTTCTGTCACCATTCTTCACATACATATTTGCATTATTTGTGAGCATGCCCCACTTCCTAAAACTGATAGTAAATTCTTGATTGCTGTTGTATCTCCAAAAAATAGAATAACATCTGACACAAAGCTAATGCTTAATGAATGTTCATTTAGTAATAACAGAAGGAATGAAGTTGAGACATAGAACCCTATGTCTCAGAATAGTGTTTTTAGTCTGTAAAAGGGAAGAGGTGAGATACGGCTGGGAACTGGTTGACCCAGGGTATCTGGCTGCATCACATAATGTTGTGGAGCAATTTGAGCACAGTTGAAGGTTTATGCTTATCTTAAGTATCAGGTATGGGCTCTGGGAAATCATCCTGGGTCTGAAGGAAGGGGAGTTGGTTTCTCTAAATAGGTAGTATTAATTGAATTCAGTGAAGGTGACTTAGGGCTTTTTACATTTTAAACTTCTGCAGTACCTTACACCTTCAAAACTCTGAGTCTTGGAAGTCAACAATGATAGCACAGTGCTTGCCATGAGGTCAATGTAGAATGATGTTGAAGGACGCAACCTGGATTCCAGAACCACTGGGGATTCTGTTCCTGGTAGCATCACTTACTTCCTGGCTCATTAATTCCAAGCAAAAGGACATCCCTGAATTAGAAGCACACTGCGGGCCACTGTCCACCTTGTCATTTACTCCTCACATGGCAGCTGAATGAGTGTTCTAGTTGTTGTGTTTGGAAGAGTTGGTGAGCTTTCTTCCCTGGGAGCTGGGTACTGGTAAAGCAGTGCACTGGTCTTCTCCCCAGTATGCCAACACTTGGGATAGGAGCTTTATCTTCAAGGAGAGAGGCCCATGGTTGTCCAATGCCATTATGTGATTGGATGGGCATATCCATAATTCTGGTACACACCTAAATCATATCCTTCAGTCTTTATCAGTGTGATAGGTAATATTTAAATTTTCGACTCCCAATCTCCACTGGTTTAGAATGCAAGTGATAGTGGGCCCCTAAAAACATCATCAGAGGCATTTGACTTCAGGGAGTCAAGGGTTCCTCAACCATGAAATAGATACACCAGTGCAGGCGCTCTCTGAAGTGTGATGAGGAACAGAAAAGATGATGGATGGAGAAATGGATGGCTGTTTCAGAGGTGCCCCCAAACCACCCTGAGGCTCAGTAATCTAAAAAAAACTCACAGGACTCAGAAGCTGTTATACTCACTTTACAGTTTATTACAGCAAATGGACGCATTAAAATCAGCAAAAGGACAAGGTCACAGGGTGAAGTCCAAGAGAAACCATATGCAAGCTTCCTGGTGTCTCCCAGCAAAGATTTGTGACAGATGTGTGAAGGGTTCCTACCCAGAGAAGCTCACCCAAACATTGGTGTCCAGGAATTTTATTGGGGTCAGTTACACAGGCATGCAGTGTTTATGGACTGACCTCAGCTATTCTAACTCCAGATCCTCAGAGCAAAAACAGACATTCACTCTTAAATCACATTTGTTAGCAGGAACGATCTGGTCAATCCAGAACGGTTGTCCCAAGGCACCCAGCCTACAGAAACACTTCTATCAGGCAGAATGTTCAAAGAGCTTAGAGCTCATCTCCTGGGAGTTGGCCAAGAGCCAACCCTGAAGACAGCCCTTTCTCACAAATGTGCGTGATTTAAGCAACCCAGGTCCGCTAAGTTCACCCTTTCCTGCGTAATGGTCCATTTTAAGTACAGGAGTGTAGTCCTCCCTTAACTGCAGGACGCATGTTTCACGCCCTCCAGTGGATGCCTGAAATCACATCACATACAGTACTGAGCCCTATATGTACCATATTTTTTTCCTCTGCACACATTCCTACAATAAAGTTTAATTTATAAATTAGGCACAGTAAGAGATTAACAACAATAACTAAGAATAAAATAGAAGAATTACGACAATATACTGTCATAAAAGTTTTGTGAATGCGGTCTCTTTCTCTCTGATAACCAGCCAATAACTGAAATGGCTAGTAAGTGACTAATGGATAGGTGACATGCACACACTGAACAAAGGGATGATTCCCATCCCACACAGGATAGAGAGGAACAGCATGAGATTTCACCCTGCTAGTTAGAGGGGCACACAGCTTAAAACTTATGAATGGTTTATTTCCATAACTTTCCAGTTAATATTTTCAGACCATGGTTGACTGCGGGTAGCTGAAACCGTGGAAAGCGAAACCGCAGATGACGGGGGGACTAATTACTGTACTCATCTATAAGGTTAGGTTTCTCATATGGAAAAGTACTAAAAAAATGAGGTACATATTTCAATGAGAAGAATGCTATCCTAAAGAACAGTGTGAGAGCTTTCTGATTGGGGGGATCCACCATTTCCTTTTGAGACAGTAAGGCAGTAAGTATAGTGCCAAGCATAGTAGGTGCTTGAGGTGTGAGCTTAGGTATTAGAGCTGGTGTAACTCCAGCTCATCCCAAGTCCCAGAGCCAAAGACTTTCACTGAGACTCAGTTTCTCATTCTTTAAAATGGTTAGAGTGCAGAGGGGGATGGTTATGCCTATCTTTCTGGCAGAGTCATTTGGAGAATTAGAGATATGAACCTACAGCTCAGTGCCTGGCACATAAGTAATGAAACACACAGCTCTAGGCACAGTCAGAAGTCAATCCATCCTAGGGAGGCCCTTGGCTTAACTATGACTTCACCCTCATGTGCAGAACTGGTATCAAAGCAAACCACAGAAAGGCTTAAACGAGGATGTCACGATGCCAGACCTTTGCTCTGGCAACCGGGAGAAGTGTGCCACGTTCCAAATATGAGCATCATCTAAAACAGTGATTTTCTACATTTTTCATCTCACAGCACACACAGACTGATTACTAAAGTTCTGCGGCACACACAATATATATAAATATATATATATTTTTTTTGTTGATCTGACAAAAAGATTAAGTATAATTTTGATTCATTCACACCAGACTATTGTTGTGTTGGCTGTTGTCATTTTTTTATTTGACAATCTAAGGGAAAAGAGGTTGGTGCCCCTGACTAAATAGTTAGATATTGCATGTTTTAAAAATTCTTACAGCCCTAGCTAGTGTAACTCAGTTCGTTAGAGTGTCACTGCATTAACTGGAAGGTCATGGGTTCAATTCTTGGTCAGGGCACATACCTAGGTTGTGCGTTCAGACCCTCGTTGGATCCTGTACAGGAGGCAGTCAATACATGTTTCTCTCTCACATTGATGTTTCTCTCCCTCTCTCTCTCCATCCCTTCCTCAATCTCTAAAATCAATAAGCATATCCTTGGGTGAGGATAAGAATTTTTTTTTTTAAATCTTGTGGAACACCAGTTAAAAATCACCGGTCTAATACAACAGGATTCCTCCTTTCTAAACTCAGCATGATGTTTCCATTCAACTTTGCTCCTTATCAGATGTCTGAAAAGTGCATATTAAGACTTCAAAAATTTTTATTTTTTAATCAGCTTATTAGAGAGTTCCATTCACAATAAAACCATTACATGGCCACAAATCCCAGCTGCTATGAGGGGTTCCTTGCAACATAACAGATTTTTTAAATATATTTTATTGATTATGCTATTACAATCATTCCATTTTCCCCCCTTTATTCCCCTCCACCCCCCTCCATCCCCCCCATTCCCTGCCCTTTAGTTTTTGTCCATGGGTCATAAGTTCTTTGGCTTCTATATTTCCTATACTATTCTTAACCTCCCCCTTTCTGTCTTCTATCTACCATTTATGCTACTTTTTCTCTGTACTTTTTTCCTCCTCCCTTCCCCTCCCACTCCCCTGTTGATATCTCTCCATACCTTATATAAACCCCTTTAACATTTCATATAGTAAAGGCTGTGTGATGATGAACTCCTTGAACTTGACCTTATCTGAGAAGCACTTTATCTGCCCTTCCATTCTAAATGAAAGTTTTGCTGGGTAGAGTATTCTTGGATGTAGGTCCTTGCTTTTCATGACTTGGAATACTTCTCTCCAGCCCCTTCTTGCTTGGAAGGTCTCCTTTGAGAAATCCACTGACAGTCTTATGGGAATTCCTTTGTAGGTAACTGTCTCCTTTTCTCTTGCTGCTTCTAAGATTCTCTCCTTATTTTGAATCTTGGGTAATGTCATTATGATGTGCCTTGGTGTGTTCCTCTTTGGGTCCTGCTTCTTTGGGACTCTCTGAGCTACCTGGACTTCCTGGAAGTCTATTTCCTTTGCCAGATTGGCGAAATTCTCCTTCATTATCTGTTCAAATATAAGTTCAATTTCTTGGTGTTCCTCTTTTCTTTATGGCAGCCCTATGATCCAGATGTTGGGTCGTTTACAGATGTCTCAGAGGTTCCTAAGCCTCTCCTCATTTTTTTGAATTCTTGTTTCTTCCTTCTTGTCCACACCATTGGTTTGAGTCCCAGTTTTCTTCTCTTCCCTATTGGTTCCCTACATATTTTCCCTCATTTTGTTTAACGTATCCTTCATTTGTTCATTTATTTACGTCCACCTTTCTTCCAATTTTGTGAGCATCCTGATTACCAGTGTTTTGAACTGTGCATCCGATAGGTTGGCTATGTCCTCATCCCTTAGTTGTAATTTTTCTGGACCTCTGTTCTGTTCTTTCATTTGGGGCATTTTTTTTCTCGGTACACCTGTTGCTTTAAGGGGAGGAGCCTTAGGTGTTTGCAGGTGCGGGGTAACCTACGTTGTTGTGTTGTGACGCTTCCTTTGGGGGCGGGGCCTGGGAGGGAGCAATGGTTCTTGCTCCGTTTACCGCCGGCTCCCAATCACCCTGGCCCCAATAAGTTCTCCTGTGAGGCTGGGAGCCGCTCCGGTGCCTCAGCTTCCTCAGGTTCTTTCAACAGGTGGTCCGGGGCTTTCTTTCCCGGTGATGGTGGGTTGCAATGGTGGGTTGCAATGGTGAGTTGTGTGGTCTGCTCCACTCCCCAGCTCCTTCTCCCAGACTATCTGCGTGCAAAAGAAGGACTGCCTTTCCACCAGTCTCGGCCCCACTTGTTCCCACCGGCCTCTCTGGGTACATGGGTTGTGGGCTTCACTAGTTGCTTGGGCTGCATTTTGGCCAGGCGTGCCCACTTTGAGTCTCTCCAGGTAAACTGCCCTCTTGCTCCGTGCACTCTTCTCCGCCTGGTTCCGCCCTGCTTACCGGTCTGGATGAACATCCTCTCCAACTTCTTGGGTGTCGGACTTCCACTCAGTTCAATTCTCTCTGTTCTGGTTGTTTATTTTGCTATTGAACTTGTTGTTTATCCTCTCTGGTTGTGAGCAGTGGCTCTGTGTGTCCACCTACGCCTCCATCTTGGCTGGAAGACATAACAGATTTAGATCGGTGTCAACAACAAACATCCATATTGAGGATGTTTGCCAGCTTGATAATCACAAAATGTGGCAAATTCCCATCCCAAGGGGACAGAGGAAGAAAGGATTTTTATACTACATCATTCTGCCCACCCACTGGCCTGGCCAGGCAGAATCCTGAACTGGATGCTTCCAGAGAACGGACATTAAATATCTACATAGGCTTTGAGCAGAGCCCTGGAATAGAAGTGAAATGTTTTTATTCCTGACTGGTATTATGTATGAAATGCTAATACCCCACCCCACCCCCCATTAATTTCTTGATACCCTGTAACTCAGCCTGATGATATTTAGAGGCAAGCCTTTGGGAGGTAATTAGACTTAGACGTGGTCATGAGATGGAGCCCCCCAGATGGGATTCATGTCCTTGCAAGAAGAAGAAGAACCTTGGGCTCTCATTGTCCTCCATATTAAGACACAACAAGAAGATGGTCATCTGTAAATCAAGAAGAAGGCCCTCACCAGGAACTGAACCTGTGGCACCTGGGTCTTAGACTTCTCAGCCTCCAGAACTGTGAGAAATAAACATTTATTACTGAAGCCACCCACTCTAAGACATTTTGCTTTAGAAGCCCCAACTAAGACAACTCATGTCTGACAATGACTCAAGGTCAGTGTGTGACCTTGGCTAGGTCTCGTACTGCTCTGGGCCTCTGTCCGTGAATGTCTGAAATAAAGAAAATAACACATGGGTAATCCACTTTTTCATTCAACAGATACTTACAGAGCACATACCTGGTGCCAGGTGCTGTGTTAATACTAGAGATGCAACAGAGACCAAGATAAGTATGCCCCTTATGCTAATACTGTGACCTCATACCCGCCCTGCCTACTTACATGTAGTGAAAGCTAGTTTATTCCACACCCTACAGATGCTAGAAATGTTACATTTCTTTTTTTAAAAACATTATCTATTTCTGAGTTGTTACTTACCTGATTAGCGGAATGGCTACCACACTCACTAATGAAGTTCCATTCAACCCTCTCTTAAATTAATCATGCACATACATGGTTCAAACAAAATGAGTCAGAGGCCTGGTCCTGGGTCTCTGCTGACCAGCCCCTTGCAACCATTACCTGAAGATGCTGTGGAGGGTCCTGCATGCTTCCCCTACAAAAGACCACACTGAGGTCACCCATAGGTTCCTCTCATGCCTCAGAGTCTTCCCAGGGTTACCTGAGTACTTCCCTCAAGGACACACACCAGGTGTTCATTCTCTGAGGCATCTAGGCCAGCAATTGCATCAGAAGTTCACACAAGTTCTTTTCTCTGTGTACACACATCACTGGTGTCTCTTTGGGTGTCTAAATGTCTTCTTATATAACACCAGTCAGATTGCTTGAGGGCCCACCTTAACAGCCTCATTTTACTTTAATCACCTCATTAAACGTCCTCTTCCTCAAAATTGTCACATTCTGAGGTACTGGGGGTTAGACCTTCAATGCTTGAATTTGGGGGAAAACAATGCAGCATACAGCAGCATATAGTCATCACTATCAGCTACTTACTACCTGAGATGCTATTCTCCTCCTCCTCCTCCTTCTTCTTCTTCCTCCTCTTCCTCTTTCTCCCCCTCCCCCTTTCCCTCCTCCTCTTCCCCTACCCCTCCTCCTTTTTTCCCCCTCCCTTCCTTCCTTCCTCCCTCCCTTTCTTTCTTTCTTTCTTTCTCTTTCCTTCTTTCTTTCTTTCTTTCTCTTTCTTTCTTTCATTCTTTCTTTTCCTTCCTTCCTTCCTTCCTTCTCTTTCTTTCTTTCTTTTTCTTTCTTTTTGTCTTTTTCTTCTTCCTCTTCTTCCTCTTCCTCTTCCTGTCCCTCCCCCTTTCTCCTTCCTCCTTCTTCTCTCCATCTCTCCATTCTCCTCCTCCTTTTTCTTCTTCTTTTTTTTTTTTAAGAACAAAGCCCAGGAGTGGTATAATGTGGCCATTCTGCTTATCCCCCCAATGGACCCCTCTGCAGCATAGCCTCTGAAACCAAAGGGGCTGCTGGCCTTGCTCAAGGGTTGAGAAGAGCCCTTGGAAGACAAATGCTTCCCTTTGTGTGTGGTGTATGTGAAGGCACAGAAAGGACAGTCATAATGGATGGTTACTTCTTGTTTATGTATGATGAGCCTGTGTTCAAGAAAATAAGACACAGTTAAATCTCAATCACGATATTCTGCTTCATTAATGATAATAATTAGTAATAATAACTTGTGTTTACTATGTACCTGGTGCTTTCTATGTGTAATCTCCTTTAATCCTCCAATCGTAGGAAGCCATTGTAAGGATCCAAACCAAAAATGTAAGCAGATAATGCACTTTTAGAGGAAGAGTGGAGAAGAATAAATATTTATTTTACTCTTACACTGTGAATATTTCTATTTTAGTTATTTTCTCTGCATTGTCTTTTTTAAAAGATTTTATTTGTTTGTTTTTAGAGAAAAGGGAAAGGAGGGAGAAAGAGAGGGAGAGAAACATCAATGTGTGGTTGCCTCTCACATGCCCCCACTGGGGACCTGGCCTGCAACCCAGGCATGTGCCCTGACTGGGAGTCAAACTAGCGACCCTTTGTTTCGCAGCCTGCACTCAATCCACTGAGCTACACCAGCCGGGACCTAAGTCTTTTTTTTTAATCTTCACAATAACCCCCATGATATTACCCACCTGAGTCGTATCTTCACATAAGGATGATGAAACCAGACTCAGAGAGATGAACTAACTTGTTAAAGTTCACACATCTAAGTCTGGGTATAGGCCAGCATTCACCGTCAAGGGGAGCTGACTCCAGAGTTTGTACCCTTAATCACTGTTCTAAAGAGATGGTAGGCTGGATGGATTTTTTGAATCATCACTAGGAGGACCAGAACTTAATGTGAGCCAAATCCTTTGAAGAGGATCAGTTCCTGGGCATGTGGTAGGTTCCTGTGACCTTACTCCATTCCTGTCCAATCCAAGTGGAGGGCCGATGTGACAGGCTCCCAAAGTATCTTACACCCCTCCCTCCTCTACACGTATCACACTTAAAAATCAATGCCTGTCTTCCCCCTTTAACTTGCAAACTTCAAAAAATATTTGTTGAATGAACGAATATAGAGTTGGACTCTAACACCTTCAATCTCTACTGACTAAGAACAGTATTTTCTCCAGCTCTGGCTTTGAGACTGAACTTGTGGGTGGTAATCAAGTGACTGCAGCTGTTGGGGGAGGTGGTCTACACGAATTGGAAACCAGGCATGTCCTGCTGGCCTTAATTGCCACATCAACATTCAATGAAGCACACTCACCAAGTCCTTAGCTTGGCAGATCATTCTTAGCACATCAAGTTTCTGCAGTGTTTAAAAGATATGGAAAATAATCTCTATATTTTACCACTAATTTAGACCAAGTATTTTCCCCTTTGTCTGCCTCCTGCTCAACCTAACCTTGCAGAAGAGACTCTCCTCCCAGGTGCCTCCCATTTGCAGGTACCCCTTGTGCTACCTGGTGGGTTTTTAAGTGAAAGTTTGGTCCTTTTCAGGGCAGCAGTAGCAGCCTTTAATGCACCAGGGAGCGCTGAGCTCACTCTGCTGGTCTGGGCTGGTTGCTAAGCAACATCTCTGCTTGCCTGGAAATGGGGTGAGGCTGTACCAGGCTTTGTCAGAGAGGACGCAGGGAACAGTGACTTGGAGCGGCTTCTCATCATTACTCCTCTTACAAACCCAGCCTTTCATTCTCCTTTTCCCTGGTTCTATTTTTATCATTTAACAACAATATCTTTGTGGATTGTATGCTACCCCTATTTTGGGTTTTAAATGCATGTGTTGTCATTAGTTGCCTGTGAACTTTTGGAAGGCAGAGATTTACCTAACTCTTCCACTCAGTTCCTGTGCTGTTGATGATTCCAGAGGAGCCAAACATGCAACAGGGGATGCCAGGCACCAGTCTTGAGACATGCCTGGCCCACAGGAAGAATGAAAGCTAACTTCCACTGCATGCTTACGGCGTAGCAGGGGGTGCTAGGCAGGCCTTCCCTGGACTAACCAATGTACAGGGAGAAAATATGGCCAAAGAAACTCCCTCATGGCAACCCAATGAAGTGGCAATTATTATTTTCCCCATGTGATGGGTGGTGAATCTGAGGTACACAGAAGTTAAGTAACTTTCCAAGGTCATGGAGTTCATAAAGGGAGCCAAGAACTGAACCTCTGCGGGCCCTAGACCTCACGCTGCTCACCGCTTCATCTTACCGCTTTGTTTCCTGCTGTATAAATACATTGTGAGGCCGATCTGAAGTTGCCTGGCCTTTTTGGTGCCCCGCTTTGATGTAAATAATAACTTTTTCTTAGGGATTTATGAGGATTGAGTTAGATACATGTTAAGTACCTGGGACTCATAGGGGCACAGTACATACTACATACTCTTCCCCTTCAGTAAATGTATGCTGACTCCCATTTCTTAAGACCTGGGTGGCCTTACAGGGTTAGGAGAGATTGGCAATTACAGTCCCTTTTCCAGAGACATCACTTGAGAAAATACAGAAAGAAGTGATATTTTTGTAAGCATTTAATATCCTTTAATTACATAGTTTATTCATTCTGCCTTTCTGTCAGTGAAGTCCCCGTGCCACTGTAAGAGAAAGAAAATAGCTTTACATCTTGTGGATGAGAATCCTGGACTTGAAAATTCTGGGACCTCTCGGGTAACGGAGAGGCAAATAGTTTGAGAAAGTCTGAAATAGCAGGAAACTGAACAATATTCCTGTTCAAGAAACAATGGAGATGTCTTCACAGAGCCCCACCCACCATTTATTGAAGTCACACTCCCTCCTCCCATTCATTGTAAAGATCCCCTCCAGCCCTGTGAGTCTGCATTGGAATGGGCCTAGGATGGGCTTTCAGGAGCCTTGGATCAGAGTGGTTTGAGCTCCACCCACAAGGTTGAAATGTGGAAATGGATCAGGCTGGAGATTGAAGACTTCCTCTTTGTAATACAGCTGGGAGGAACAGACTAGGGTTTTCATCTCCTGCTCCCCACCTGCCCGTTTCTCTGCCAGAGAAGAATCAGTAACACTTTGTCTGGAGAGCCCGAGGCCCTACCTGGAGCCACTGGGCTCCCCTGAGTGTTTGAGAAGGTGTTTTATACATGCACAAAGTGTATCTGGGCTCTGGGCCTGTACCCACCACTTTCAGAGTTAAATCTTAGAGCCCCTATCCCTCCCAGATCCCTGCTGAAGCTCTGTGATGAACTTGATGCTATCTGGATGCCCTCAACTCTGGCTCAGAGTAATTTAATGGTTATATGGTAAGAGTGGTGCCCAGTGACTTTCAAAGTTTGCAGTATTCTTATAGATAATGTTTCAGACCATTTATTTGCTCTAATTAGAGAAAATGTGTGGCATAGTTAGGAGACCTGATTTGGGAGACTTACAAATTGAAATTTCATCATTAGCTATGTGGCCACAAATTATTTCCGTTTCTTCCTGTGTGAAACTGAGGTGGTAATTAGGCACCCCCCCCAATGGGTTGCCATGAAGTTAAATCAAGTTCTGAACGTATTGTTGGGCTTGTAAAATGAGGTCAATTGATTTTAACTATTATTAAGATTATTAATTTACATATTATCTAAAGTATATTTTTATTTATGTAATTTATTTAACAAAAAGATAAACTTTCAGTATACCAATCACTGTTCTAGGCTCTTTAAATAGACTTAATTCTCATACCAACCTTTTTATTTTTTTTATTTTATTTTTATTTATTTTTAGAGAGAGGGGAAGGGGGGGAGAAAGAGAGGGAGAGAAACAGCAATGTATGGTTGCCTCTCACATGGCCCTCATGGGGACCTGGCCTGCAACCCAGGCATGTGCCCTGACTGGAAATCGAACCGGGATGCTTGGTTCCCAGCCCGCACTCAATCCACTGAGCTACACCAGCCAGGGCTCATACCAACATTTTTAGACAGGACCTAGTAAGAAGCTCATTTTTACAGGAGAAATGGTCACTCGGAGAGGTTCACCGTCTCAGTCATTGCACAGGTAGAGGGTAAATGAGCTCCTGGGGCTGTGCTCTCAGCCCGGGCACTATGCTACCAGTGTTCTTCACGTCAGGAGTCATATTGAATGTACTGGTTCAATCACTAATCTGGGAACTGGGAAATGTGAGTTCCAATCCTGCTTCTGCAGGTGCTAGTAATTAAAAAAAAACCCAGCTCCTGGATCTAGGTTGTTAAACTTAGCATCTTTTAACACACCAACAAAATATTAGGTGATATAATTATTAATTTACAATATTGTGTTATACAATTAATACCCTATCATTAACCACCCCTTTGGCACTGTTTAGAATCATCCTCTAATTCATAAGAACGTTACAGTTCCCTCGCTCCTGCAAGCCTGTGGCACAGTCAGACCGATGCTCAGTCCCTGGGTAAGGCTTGCAGAGACCACTCAGCAGGGAGAGCGCAGGCATCCTGCTGACATCGATATGAAAATTTAGACCTTCCTCCTTATCGTCAGCTCCAAAGCTTTTGAAAAAAAAAAAAAGTTTATCAAAGCCATTTTCTTGTTGGGGTAAATGACTCCATTTAAAAGTTTATGGAGACTGTGAAGAGGCTCCTCGTTCACTGTTAGGGAAACATTGGCTGTTGGAGGGAGCCAATACAGTTTTGGTGGTGACCTACCAAGAAAGAAAGTTTGGGAGTAGAAGTCAGCTACTCACCTCAGAGAGCAACTCAACTTGTGACTGATGAAGCTCATTTGTTTATTCCAAGCTACTTCATGGAGGCTTTTTACTAAATTAACACTGTTGTAGACAGAATGTTTGTGTTCCCCCCAAATATGTTGATATCCTAGCCCCCAAGGTGATGATGGCATTAGAAGAGGCAGAAATGTGATTAAGATCTAATGAGTGAGATTTGTGCCCTTATAGAAGAGACCCAAGAGAGTTCTCTCGAACCTTCTGCAATAGGAGGACACTGTGGAGAGATGGGCCTCTGTGAACAAGGAAATGGGTTCTTACCAGACACCAAATCTGCCACCACCTTGATCCTGGACCTTCCAGGCTCCAGAAAGGTGAGAAATCAATGTTTGTTGTCTGTATTTTTGTTTTAGTACATGAATTGACTAAGACAGCACTCTGTCCTTCTAACTTCATATACCATAGTACCAGGTTCATGGACAAGGCCCCGTGACTACCGCTGATGCAGTACTTACCAAGGCATTTCTGCCCGTCCTTTATCCAAGCGCATTACTTTCCAGCTTAGAAACATCTTTCTTTTTATTAGTACTTACAAAGAACAGATCTGCTTAATACGTTTGGGATTTCATGTATGCTGGATTTTATTAAAGGGAAAATAACTACCATCAAGATATTTGCCTGTATGTTAAAAACTGCCATTCCTGAGGCCAAGAATCTACATATGAACGACATTGACTTGATATATGATCTATGCCAAAGTAAGCCTGCGATAGTGTGAAGGAACTAAATTCATGCTCAGTGTTCAAACTTGTAGAATAACTCCAGGTGTAACTCCTCATCTCTGATTTACAGATCTTTAATGACCCTTCTAGCCCTTCAAGTCTAAGCCGCATGTGTCCACTCCCTTATCCACTTTCTCTGGTAAATCGGCCATCTTTAAACCTAGTCATGGATTTTGCCTTAAAGTCTATTTTGACTGATGTAACAGTGCTGCCACCACTTCCTTTTTGTTCCTATTTATCCAGTATGTCCTTATTCATCCTTTTATTTTCAACCTTTCTTTCCCTTTGTTTTTCAAATTTATAACGTGTAGGCAAACTACCTCTGTCTTTTTAATGACCAGTTTTTTCCAATTACATTTGTTGTGATTATCTGTGTGGTAAGTTGTTATTATGTCTATGTGTCCAGCTCTTTTAGTAAGTTTTTCTCCTTGTCTCCTTTCTTTTCATTTGTAAACCTCTCCCCTATTAATTCGAAAGTTTTACAAGCTTTATCTATTATTTTAGAGATTAATCCCCTCTCACTCTTTCACTCTATGATCTCTTCCCCCAATCATTTATCACCATCTAGTGGATCCATATCCTTTCTTTCCACGGAAAAGAGAACCAGAGAAAATGCCATTGAGATAATTTTGTCAGCATAGACAACCTAACCAGAGACTCCATATTTAAAATTATATTCTTGGACTTGGATACCCCAAAGCCTCTTTTTTCCTTCTATTTGTGCCTATTTGTTTTCACTTCCCAATCTTTCTCGCACTTGGTGACATGCAGTCTCTGTGCTACTATGATGTTAATCACTGAAGGGAGCCTTGCTGCTAGTGTGACCTCTTCCTGGCCTCCTCTTTGAAGGGAGCAGATATGCCAGGGTCCAGAATTTTCCAATGATTTTGTTTGATAGCTAATTAATGGCCTTCTACAGTTTCCATGGCAATGCCACGCTTTGCTGCCAGGCCTTATCCAAATGGGCATTCTGTTCAGTCTTTTGCCTTAGCATCAGCATATTAATCAGACACCACAGGTCTTTGGTTGCTGCATCAAATTGGTAAGACACTAATTGAATTAAAATCTCACTTGAAGGTTTCAGGCTTTTCTTCCTCCCAGTTGGGGGATGGGGGGAACGGGGCTTTGTTAGCTGAAAGGGCCAGAAAGAAACAGGAGACTTTCGGAAATCCACAGAACTTTGTATCCTTTTATAGCAAAGTATTTCCATTTCACTTTTGAATAAATATTTTGATGTCTGAATCTATCTCTCTCCTGGAAAATTTCTCTATTTCCCTGACCTTTCCAATGTATTCTCTTTGTAATAGGAAGTGGAGTTAGTATTTTTTGAGGTGAAGAGAGGAGGCCTTTCTCACGCTCACACACACACATGCACACACACACGCACACACAGTTGGTGAAGTCTAGGGGAAGAACTCAGGTTGAAAACCTCAACTGAACTGTAATAAAGATTCGGTAGCACAGTGCATATGAAGATTGCCTAGTAATCTGTGAAGTGCTGTGCAAATAAAGGGGTTATTAGATTTTGAGTCTTTGGAAGGCAGAGGTGAAAGAGGGGAAGGAAGAGAGGCAAAGGAGGGATGATCAGTCTTAAATTCATTCTTCAGCTCATAAAAATTATGGATGATTATTTCAACTTCTGATATAGAGTCAAAATCCTCACTGTCCTTGGTAGGCTTACTCTTTCAAATGATACCTTTCTATAGCTATTATTATAACTGACCCTGAAGTACACCATGCATATTTATCTTTGTGCTTTTGCATTCTCTGTTCCTTGGCCCTCTGTTCCTTGCTATTTGCCCACCTCCTATCCACTTTCAACACTCAGAGTGAA
The DNA here is from genome assembly GCA_004026765.1 of Micronycteris hirsuta. Taxonomy (NCBI): domain Eukaryota; kingdom Metazoa; phylum Chordata; class Mammalia; order Chiroptera; family Phyllostomidae; genus Micronycteris; species Micronycteris hirsuta. Next base: position 18,508 of record PVJI01006127.1, read on the forward strand.
CTTGCCCGTGGAATAAATGCCTTTACCAACCCTATGAACAGAGTTAATCACTTCTTCAGGGCTCTTCTCTGTGTGCCTGACTCACAATAGCACTCACCATGGTGTATTGTAATTCTTATTTTTAATTGGTCCTATGTCTGTCTTTTTCATCAGCTTGTGACTGACACAAAAGCATGAACCATTTCCTTACAAATCTTTATTTTTTTGACATGCCCCATTTGTGTACTAGGTGTTGAAAACATGTTTCATGTTTTACTGACCTGCAAAATCTTGTGCTTGATGAATAGCTGCTATCTGGAATGAAGAATTTCCAACTTAAACGAACAGTGAATCCTTTCAAAATCCAAGGTCCAAAAAACTATATTAATGTGAAGTGCATGTTATGTGTTAAAACTGGTTTAAACATATATACTAAGGAAACTGGAACATTAAAGTTGGAATCTACCACTATGAAATAAACACCCCCTAGACACACAAAGAAAGTAGGTAATTCCTTACCTCATATGCCCTGCAGTCCTCTCCTTCTTTCATCTTAAAGTAAACCATATTGGGAATGGTGCTTTCTTTGAGTCACATTACCCTACACTCCGTAACCTCTGAGGTAGTGTAGGCCTTTCTATTTTATCTCGGATAACATTACTGTGAGAGAGAAGTGCTCATTCCTGAACTGGAACTAGTGGGTGGAAGGTACGCAAAAGCTGGTCAAGGTGTGGGAGGTCTATCTAATTGATTTTTTTTTGTAATACACCTGGAATGTGCACTATTGCTCCCCTCCAGTAATATAGGAATCCACAGAATGTGGATAATAGAGCTAAATAGCTTCCTGTCCCTGAAATAGCGCAGTCAGCCAAACGCAGTCATCTCCCTGAGATGGTAAAGAGGGTATTAGCACTGGGCAGAAGTTTAGACCACGGGTGTTCTACCTTCTCTTCCAGCCCTAAAATGTGTGATGCCGTTTCGCTGCCAGTACAGAAAGGAAGATCCAGATGCTCAGAAGTACCTCCAGCAAGTGCCACCTTAGCAAAAAGATAAACACAGCATTCCTGGCAATGGAGTGGCATCTACCCAAATCCTCTACAGGTGTGCTTTGAAATAATTTTCCTTCTTGAGTCTCTCCTTTCACTTTGACCTCCAAGTCCCACAGAAGGCTTCTCAGCTTTCATAGATGCCAAAGAAATGGCAGTGTTATATTATGTATGTGTGTGTGCTCTGAGTTAATCAAAAAATAATATTTTTTTACATACTTCCTTGGGGAAGTCAGTTTGGCAGACCAATGCACTATTTAAACCTACCCTGTTTTATTTTGGTTATTGATTTTTATTCAAATTAAAATTTAATATATAGAGCATTTCTAGAAAATCTGACCTCATTTCTTTTTGGAGAAAGGAGTTTCTTGATTAAAGAAAACAAAAACTATCAAAACACCCCGAGGCTGAAACATACTGAGTCCCTTGGCAGTTTGCTTGGAGAAAACCTGAACGCGGCAGCATGATTTTGGCGGGCAAGCAGGAGGGGGTGGGGAGGATGCCCAGGAACTCGAGTCCCCACTCAGGCAGTAGCTGTGGGTAGCCAGGGGCATGCCTTTCTCTCTGAGTCTATTTCCCAAACGAAATCGAGGCGTTCGACCGCTGATGTCTAAGATTGCTATCCTTTCTAACCCCGTGTCACTGTGCCTCTCTCCCCAGTCCCATCTGTTGTCCAGCTTCTAGGAGCTTTAGTTTATTCAGCGTGAAGGAAGCTAGAGGGCAGAGACAGCCCCATCATTGCGTCCCCACCCTTGTGTGGAAAATGAGTCAAAAGAACCACAAAGAATTAAGCATAAAGAGGGGAGAAACCGGAACCGAAGAAATATCTTCTTTATCTATGTCCATTTCCTCCCACAAGGAAAAATGGCAGTGTCGTTGTACATTACATATAGCTCTCTCTCTTTGTAGGGTTTCATCTTAGCACCTGCACAGCAGAGACCTTTACAGTTCATTGCATATCTCTCCCCCTCCTCCCCCTCCACACAGAACCTGAGGCCTAAGAAGCAACTCCCTCCAAGCTCCTCAAAAGGCTGAGGCCCTTCTTCATGACATAGGATAGACATAACAAACATGCCCCACGGTTTTATACAGTTCCTAGAACGTGTTTCGTTTCCAACGAATGAAGATTTTCCTCCTGCTCTCTGAATAGTAGTTACATGGTACAAATTTTTTATTGACTCTGATTGGTTTCGTCCTGTTCTGTTTGTACAACAAAAGGGAAGGTCCCCGCGGCCAGGGTCCGCGGTTAACAGAGCTTGGCTGTCATCTGGTCCGACTGTTTGAGGATCTCCGTGTTGTACAGGTCCAAGGCGTGGTTCACCCTGATGATCTCGCTGTTGGTCAGCTTCAGGCGGTGCTTCAGCATACAGGAGAACAAGTCCAGCTGGGGCTTCCCCGGGGCCACGGGAGGGGCCAGGCGGTTGATTCGGTCCCGAATATCCAGCAAGAGGAGCATCACGGACGAGGACGAGTAGAACTGGCCTCCCTGCGTGTAGGACTGGTTGACCTGCTGCACCGCGCTGCGGAGGAGGTCCGCGTTGAACCTCAGGCTGTAGCCGAACACCTGCACGTCCGAGATCTTGATGTAGAACTGCCTCTTATTGGGGTCAGACAGGTCCACGGGGCCCTGGCCGGTCTCGTTCCGCAGGACGGTGGCGAGCCGAGTCCGACTGCGTAGGTAGATGTGGACCGTCTCGAAAAACGTTTTCCACCGATTGCCCAGCAGGAGAGTCCAGTTGTAGCACTGGCTGTTCTGGAGACGGATCTTCTCCCAGCGCGGGTAGCCGAACTCCCCAAAGGGCATGTTCCAACCCTCCGAGTGGCTCCCGCTGAACGGGTTGACGTAGACAAAGAACATGGGGTCCAGGCTGCTGTTTCGCATCTGGCAGATGCGCATAGACATGCCGATCACCATGTGGATGAAGTCCATGCGGTTCTTGTTGCTTTTGAGAGTGAGGGACATGCGCTTGCGCCACCGCGGGTCGAAGAAGGTGTCGAGGCGGATCTCGTTGCTGACGAAGGTGGTGTGGACGTAGAGGCGCGAGTCCATCTTCTGCAGAAGGTACTTCAGCTCCAGGTCCTGGAAGTCCAGGTCGGTCTCGAAGCTGATGAACTGCTCGCTCCGCTCCGAGTCCACATTCTGGGGCTCGCAGCGGCCTCGGTACAGCTTGTAGCCCTTGTTGCAGGAGCCGCAGAGCGAGATGTTGGCCAGGCTGCACATGGCGCAGCTGTTGTTCCCGCCTATGATGCAGGGGATGGGGCGCTGGCAAAGCGTCGTGCTCCCGTGGCACACGCAGCTCCGCTGGCTCTCCAGGAAGCTTCCCCAGAACCCGTTCTCATTGCAGTAGAGAAGCGACTGGACCCTTGCCAGCCACTGCTGAATTGTCCTAGGGGACAGAGAGAAAATAGAGAACGTTAGCCACCAGGTGCAGGCGGTGCGCAATGGTCATCCACCTGATGAGGTACATGGAGGCGCCCAGAGAATGCAAGGTTTGGGAAAGACAGCTGTAACAGGAAGCGTTCTGAATGTAGGTGATGGGACCCACACTGTCAGTCCCCCTCACGCCACCAGCCGGCCATATGACACCGCACTCAGCCCTGGTAAGTCCCGTGTCCTCGTCTGGAAAGTGAAGGGGTTGGAGTGCGTGTTCTTTGGGGTCCTTCTAACTCTATGATTCCTTTATACGATTAGCCCCGGACACGGTTGATTTGGGAAAAGAAAGTATCTAAACTCAGACACCCCTGGCCGTTAACTTTAACAGATTGTAAAGTTAAAAAGAAAAATCAGCAACAGAAAGTAACTTTAACCTGCACCAGATGTTTCAGCCCTGCTCACCGATTCTCACATGAGGTTACATAACATGCAACCTCAACACAAATTACATTTTATAACTTTATATCACTCTAGAGATGGCAGAGTGCTTCCATATGGATGATCTTCCGTGATCCTGATAGTGGCTTTTCAAAACATGTAAGAAAGATGTTATTACCCCCATTTTTCCAGACCTCCCCACTCTCAGTTCAGTGGAATTTCCATCACAGTGTGTATCTCTGGGCCTCCCCCCGCACTGCCCCTCCACACTTTTATAAGCAACAGCCAAGCCAGTCCCCGATTCCAGCCACGGAAACATTCCAGGTAAGAGATACTCCAGCAGAGAAGAAGCAACCAAAGAGCCGGTGAAAATATGGATGCAGTCAGCTTAGCGGCCTCCCTCTTTCTTCATTTCCTCAAATCACCTCTTGGCTGTCTTCCCTGCTAGGAATAATCCCTTACATGCATCTCACACTTCTTACCCTGCATGGGGCACGTTCACTCCCATTTTCTCACTTGCGCCTCACAATACCCTGAAAATAGCTTGGGACTTGAGGTCAGTCAGAGAGTGCTTAAAATCCTGGCTCCTCCTGCACATGGGGGCCGAGGCAAGTCCGGGCAGTTTCCCTCACCTTCCTAACCATCCCTGCCACACAGAACTGTGGTGAGCATTATATGAATTCATTACATGAATTTCATTACATGAATTTAGGGGGTAAGCTTAAGTGGAAGCTTACCCCCTAACTTGGTAAGTGTTAAGGGCTCAATAAAAGTTAGCTCTTGTTATTCCTGCAAAGGGACTGTCAGCACCATTTTATAGACATGGCGATAGAAGCTCAGAGGTGAAATGATGGGCTGAAAGTCACGCAGTGAGTGAGCAGAGAAGTCTCCTGGCTCCTAGCTGTGGCTTTCTTTGTTTTTAATTAAACGTCAAGCAAGTGTCACGAAAGTCCTTCTTAAGGCCGTCATGGACTGTGGTGACATGATCAGCACATGATCATGATGATGATGACGATCCAGCTTTAGGAAGCTGGAAACAGAAACCCGTTTGCGTTGTACTGCCTGTGGTAGGAAGTGTTAACAATCATCTATTGGATCATTTCAAGCCATAATGGGCACGCCCAGGAACCATGGGGTCAGCAGTAGGCCCAAGGTTGAAAAGCATGTGTGCTGGCCCAGGTGGAACAGAGTTCAAAGCTCAGTTCTGTAGCCAGGGACAAGTCACTTCATGTGTTTAAGCCTCAGTATCCATATCTAAAGTGAGAATAATAAAGCCCATCTTATGCGGTGGGTGAGAGGATTGGGTGAGATAATATATTTAAAGCCCAGAGCCCGGCATAGAGCAGTTATTGAAAAGGTAATAATAAGAAGTACTCTTATGCCAGGGAATAAGCTATTCCTTTGAAGGTATTGAGACACTCTCGGGGATTTCACTATCTCTCTGGAGTTTGAGGAAAACCATTTTGTCATAGGGGACATTTGAAAATGGATACTGTTGAAACGGCCTTCCAGGATGCTTTGCTTTGAATGAGTTGCTTATCAGCTGAGAGAAAATGGAGGAATAATTAGCGCGCTCCTTTGAAATTGCTCTGCCTTTTAAATCCACAGAACCTTCCAGCCCCTGGCAATAAAACCTCCCTCACAACATTCAAAACACTGTTTTGAAACACCTCGTTTTCTTGTCAGTTTCCCTTCCAGGCGCTAAGGCTTCAGAGGGAGGATCCCTTCTTCCCTGAGCATCTAACCAAAAGACTGGTTCCATATTAGTGTTTGTTGAGTGAATGAGCAAACAAAATTAATGTTTTTTCTTCTTATTTTTCATTAAGAAAATCCAACTTCTCTTCTCCCCTCCGGACTGCAGTATTAGTTTCCCATACTGTCCACCCACATGGCTCAGCCCCTCCACCCCCCCCCCACCCCCCACCGCCCCGGCCCCAGTCTCTGCTGCGTGAGACCAATCCTATCACAGCCTGGAGAACAGCAGCAGGCCCAGCCTTCAGGAGACGCAGCTGGAATGATAATGAGCTATGCGGCTCCCATCTCCCAGACCAGAACATTGACTGAATATTGGCTATGAGTCATCTGATAGTTTTGTGGGCTGCGGGGACCCGTCACACGTCTCTGATTGCACGGTTCCATCTGACAAGAGCGTAATTTCAAAATGCCTCTTTCAAATGGCCCACACTTGCCCCTGTCACTCCCTCTCCAAGTGACAGGACAGTACCCCATTTAGAGCTCCTCTGTTCCCATCTGCAAGGCATTCTATAACCCCGCAGAGCACCCCCTTTCTCGTGTCTCATCATTGGGGTCCTTTGTCAGGGCCGCAGCCCCCACTCCTTGAATCAATGCTTCATTGTGGCTGAACTCTCAGAATCCTTGGTGGGGGAAATAAAAAGATGAAAGTTCCTGGTCATGCTGCAACAAGCAAAGGGGCTAGTGGCGCATTAGGATTCCAGCCCTGTCGGGCAGGAGGGACTGGGGACAGAGGCCCTCTGAGGCGCGTTAGCGAGCTGAATGGCACCTGCATCTCCTGACCTCAGAATAATCATGAGGTTGTGGGCTGTATCAATGAAGGCATTAATGATACAGCGAGAGGACTTAGAACGAGGCGGAGTGCAGGGAGGGGGGCAGGGAGGGAGGCCCCGGGAAGGGGAAGGAGGAAAGAGAGAAGGAAGAGAGGTGGAATGTGGGGGAGGGTGATCAGAGAGGAGAAAAAGCCACGGTGTTGGAGTTGGCGGGGGAAGGGTAGGAGTCTGAGCTGGATGAGCAGAGGAGGCAATGCAGGAGGCACCTGGAGACGGAGAAGGCGATGGAATGAAATTAGAGGGGGCAGGAGAAAAACAGAGAAGTGCAGCCACACCTTCCATTGTCATAATTCACAGATTCAGGGAACATGGGCGCTAGAGGGGCCATCTGAGGGCAAGTTGTTCTTTTCTCAAGAAGTGGGGAAAGGGGGCCAGAGGGGAAGCAATGTTACTATTGAGTCCTTATTCCCAAGGTCAGTGACCTTTCCATTGCTTTTTAATAATTTTGAGAAGAGTAAAACCAGAAATACAAACTCATTTTTTGTGGATTTGTTCTTAACAAGCGACTCTCAACAATAAGGAATCCACCTGAATCAGCTCAATCTCCTATACCTTCTCCATCTCCAGCCTGGGCTCTAGGTAGTAATTATTGATATTGAGAAACCCCTCAATGCTCAATGGAAGGCAATCTAAACTGACCCTAAACTGACCAAGGCAATCAGTGGCTACACGTATTGAGCATTCACTGTACACCAGACATTGAGCTGGAGGCTCCCTGAACAGAACCAACCATCTGCATTACAGTTGAAGACAGCGAGGCCTCATGGAGTGAGAGAATTTGTCTCAGACCACGAAGTTCCTCCATGTTCAGATACCAGGGTCTCTAACTCCAGCCTGGGTGCACTTGCTGCAATGTACTGTAATGTAAAGTTATAACAATGAAGCCAGCAAGAAGAAAGAAGTAAGCAGGCCACAATAAAGAGAGACAAATGAAAATAATGGAAAAATACTGAAAGTTTGAGCATGTGAAGGGCCTATTATCACATTCCTTGCTTCCTCTGGACCTGCCAGGATCCCTCGCCTCCATTCACAGATAATTGGAGCTCACAACAAGTGCAAAGGGAGAGGCTGGGGACCAGTGGCAGTAGGGACAGCAATCTATAAATACAATCTCCCAGGCTGGCTGGTGACAGCCTGTTTCAACCCTGGCAACAGAGGAGTGGCTTACGAGATCTGCTGGAAGGAGGGGTCCCACCAAGGACTGCCACAGCCCCACTACAAGAAAGTCAGTTCGAGGCAGTGAGGACCAAGTTTTAAAATGGTTTTCTCTGTCCCCGGGGATCTGCAAACGGCGATCTTCCGTTTGCAGCCAAAGCTGAACTCCAATACATCTAAATCAGCATCTTTCTGTTGGATGGGATTTCACTTCATTCTGTTGGGGGAATGAGAGGAGGGTGAAAGAGGAAGGAAGGGAGGGTAGGAAGAGGCACTTTGATTTCTAAAGACAATTGGTTGGCATCCACAGAGGCTCACACGAAGCAGCCTGGACCACAGAAGTGGAAGCCCCGGAAATGTTCAGCCCATCTCCCTCCTGTTTAGACCTGAACACTGAGATCTGATGGTTTGCTGGAGGATCTGTGTTTCCTGAGTACTTTCTACATCATGGTAGTCACCCCATTAACCTACCATCAAGCCCATGAAATAGGACTCTCTGATGACAATTTCCATTTTACTGATGTGGCACTGAGGGCCAGAGAGGGACAGTGCCTTTGCCAAGGTCACACAGCCTGATGCAGCCCACCAGAGCTCAGGATTTCTGATCGAAATGCAGTGCTCCCTCAGTTGGTCTGCTGTAGCCTCCCTGTGCTCTAAAACCCAGCCTGGAGCAGAAACCAGGCTCCAGGGCCTGGAGATGCCTGTGCTGCTCACCGGCAGGCCCTGTCTTTACCTCAGCCAGGATTTTCTGGCAACATGACAGGTCTCCCAGTGACACAGCATGGCATCGCTCGTCATTTGAGGACGGTGGCTATGCCACCCAGGGCTTCCCATCAGTGCTTTCAAAGGCACACGTCTCCCTCTCAGAGCCACCTGGGTGGGGAGCCCAGGCTGGTATTCCTAATGCAAGCAAACTCCCTGCTGATTTTAATTGGAGGTTTTGCCTCAGACAGGATTGCAATGTGGGCCAGTGGCATTTTAGGGAAGATCATACAAACTGGGTGCCAAGGAGTGGGGAGACAGACCTAGACTAAAATAGAAAACTATAATCCATAATTCCCATTCGCTTACTGGGAGTGTTTATTTTAAAGTGGAGAGGAAATGAAAAAAAATATTAGAGTTCTGAATTATTCTGTTATCTCTGTTCTATGTGTCATCCTTGGTATTTTTTGACATTGTAATGGGCGTCTGAGTGATTCCGTGAGACTCCAAAAAATGTATTCTCTGTAGACCTTAGACTAGATGGGGAAGACAAACAGTTGCTTTCAGGTTTCTGATGATGCACTGATTTTTGGTTGTGCTGTATGTGACTGCGTGAGTGTGCGTGCATGCATGTGTGCGTGTGTGCATTGAGGAAATGGTGCTGATAAGAGATGAATACATAGATGGTGCCCGAATGCTTGGGGCTCACCTGAAAGCAGCCTTGGTTTATGGATGTGCTAGTATGAATTATAACTAGACATCAGACCCACTCTGTGTTCATCATTTTTCCCAGATAAATATTTAGCTCGTTAATCATTCCCTTCTTGAGATTCTATCATTTCCTTAATAATCTGCAAACCCTTCTTCTCAGTTCTTCATATGATCTCAGAGCCTCACTGAATGGCTCACAGCAATAAGGAAGGAGAGACCAAAAGAAGAGTTCTGTGGTCTCCTGCCACAACAAAGATGCTCCCTAGTTTGGTTTTGTGGCAGCAATGGGTCTTGTCTGGAGGGGACAGAGGCAAAGGGTAGAGGAAGGAATGGGGAGAAAAGCAAGTAAAAATCTGATAGGGGACTCTTTCAAGTTAGGTTGTCAGGAACTTAACTGGGGAGGATTGTGAAATAACTTTTGCAATTACACAGTTCTGGGTCTGCAAGAAGGTGACAGACAACATCAGCTACATATTCAAATTCAGCACTTTGCTTTGGGGCATGGGTGTGCTGGGGACAAGCGAAGGAAAGGAGCCAGGAGCTTCTTTGGGGCAGGCAGCAAGGCTCCGAGAGGTGGAGGGCTGCAAAAGTGTTGTCTTCTTCCTGGCCAGGGCTCATGCAGGAGGATAAGAGACTCAGACCAAAAGGCTGGGAAATAAGAAGGAGCTAACTCTGAAGCAGAATGATGGTCTCCTAGATCAGTAACCTGGGCAGTGAGGTGGGGTGAGCATAGGTATGCGAGTCAGTTAAGGACAAGGCTAGACTCCACTCTACTGCCATTTGGCCTCGGATATTTGACCATGCTATTTGACCTTGGATTAGTCACTTCACCTTTTTGATCCCCGGTTTTTTTATCTGTCAAATGGGGACAGTAAGTCCTACCTCACACTTTGTCCTCAGAACCAGAATTGAATGTGCAAAGGCTGCTAGGAGGTTTGCAGCGAAAGGAGGTTAGGACTGACCATTAACCCTTACTGTTACTGAGGGCAAAGAATACTTTGTTTTATAAATGTTCCAGGTAAAAAACATTCCTCTCCCTTATGAGAAAGCCCAGTTCTTTACAGCTTAATATCCTCATCTCACTGGTCACTCGCCCTCCGCAGCGTATAATGAATGCTGTCACCGTGATGCTTGAAGAAAGAGCTAGAGACGTGGGTTTTGGAGTCAGAAAAATTGGGTATTGAATCATCATTCTGCTACTCATTACTAACCTTGAGCTAATTGCTTGTCCTTTTGAAGCTTCAGTTTTCTCAACTACAGGCCAGAATAATAACACAGTACTTGCAGGGTTGTTTGGATAATGGATAAAAAGCTTCCGACAGATAGTAGGAGCACAGTGTCTCTCATGAAAATCAACTATTGTGTTCCTCCTGAGCTCACACAGAAAAGGGCTCCTTTGAAGCAGGTAATTATAGATTTTAAAAAATCCAGGGAAATAGTTCAATAAATGTTACTGGGTCAGCTGACTATTGATATTAAAACAGCGACAACAACAAAACCTCTTTTTGACACAATCTCTTCGGTACCCCCAAATCATTAACAGATGGATTACAGATCTAAATGTGAAAAGTAAATAATAATAACAGTACCAACATCAGAAAAACAGCTTTTAGAAGAAAACATAGGAGAGCATCATTACAAAATGGGAGGAGGCATAGATTTCTTAACATGGCTCACCATCAAGGAAAAAAAAGATTAATAGGTATATATGAAGATTAAAACCTATCCATCAAAGATACCATTCCAAGAGTGAAAAGACAACCCATAATTAAAGAATGTATTTGTGATACCTCTAGCCAATCAAAGACTGTATTTATCTATAATGCATAAATAACTCCTGCACTGATTGGATGCTGAGGCTGGTCAAAGGCATTTTATGCTGCCTGAGCTTTGCCATTCCTTTCTGAGTCTCTTTATACCACAGTAGATGCAATTATCACAGTTTATATTTATCTTAAGAAAGTTCTCGCTGAATTATTTAATACTGTAATTTGTCCCAGACAAAAAGAAAAAACTACAAATCAGTGAGAAAAAGTCAGATAACCAAAAGGGAAAATAAGCAAATGCTATGAACAGGCACTGCATAAAAGAGGATATTCAAAAGGCAATAAGCACATGAAACTCCACTTCATTAGTCATCAGGACAATGCTGATTAAAACTGCAATGTGATCATATTACAGTAGGATGGCTAAAATCAAATAAAAATAAAAATAGAAAAGATGGGAAACACTGAGTATTGGCAAGGATGCTACTGGCAGGAAAGAAAATTGATTCAGCAAATTTCCAGGGAAACTGGAAGTATTTGCTAAAGAACCTTGGAAGCTGAACTATGAATGCTCTATGTCCCAGCAATTCCAGTCCTAGTATGTACTCAGAAAAAATGCATAGAGGGAGGGTCACCCAAAGACACGTGCAAGATGACATAACCCCAAACTGGAGGCTATGCAAGCAACCATCAGCAGCACAACAGATTTCTACAAACAAAATAGAAAATTCTTGGCAATACATGAGCCTGAACCACATGGAGGGATCTCACAGAAGAATGAAAAGGGGAAAGAAGCCAGACACAGAAGCATCCACACTGCATAAAAAGAGGTAAACCTGAGCTGCGCTGGAGTAGCAACGAGAGGAGCCCCAGGGACCGAAGGTTCCGAGTGCTCAGAACAGGACACACAGGGTTTCTGCCATGCTGACCATGCCTGACTTTTTACACCTGGGTGCTGCTGGTTACACGTGTAAATTTGTGTTGTTGTGCACTTACAATGTTTTCACTTCCTATATATCTGCAATTCTGCCATGAGTCACTTACTTCAAAAATCATCCTTGAAGACAAGGAGAATAATACTTCTAAGGTAGCGGTAGTTTACGTTTTTATATCACTTTTAAACTCTACATTTTTATACCACTTTTAAACATCCCAAAGCTCTCCTAAGTGGTTCTCTAATTGTGATCGTCACAACTTTTCTGTGTCATGGGTGGGTGGAGTGGGTAAAACGAACCTCATTTGAGCCATATGAAAAACAAGGCTCAGAAAGCAGCGTGACTTACTGAAGGTCACCAGTGACTTGTCACATTGCTAGGACTGTAACTCACCCATGTGCGAGATGGCTGGCCGAGTAGGTGGCAGACGGTGGTGGGAGGGCTGGGGGTGGCTCTGAAGGAGAACATGAAGGAGCTATCCATAGAAAATGTAAGAAACCCGGTTCTGTTTCTGATTCAATACGCTGTGCCTCCAGATTCTATTCTAAACAGGAAGCCACCTTTCAGCCCCAGGGAAGGAAAAAAAACCCCTAAAAACAACAAAAAGGGTCTGGGGATGCTTTTATTCTCTTGCTGCATTAGCAGAGTGAGTCAACTGCCCTAACTGCAAGTGCAGAATGACAACCAGGCATGGGAACAGAGACAAACAGAAAACAAATGCCAACGATATTCTTAGATGAAAGCTTCATTGCCCCATGGTTGGGAGGGTACAGGTAAGCTTCTGTGACTGACAGCCAGCTGCCCTCTGATAGCCTGGGGCTACTTGTGGGCTTGTGCCTCTTCTTAAATAGGACAATGTAATACACTTTAAATAGGTCTTTGTCACCTCCCTTCCCATCCCCCTGCCAAAAAAAAAAAAAAAATCAGTATGTCAGGGACTATCAAAGTAAGCAATTTATGCTAGGGGAAACTGTGGGTTTAGGATGGCAATTTCCAGAATACTGGAGCTGAATGATGCTCAGACAAAGCCTGGTCCATGGGAAAAAGCCCAGAGAGGTTTATGTGCTTGCCGGAGGTCATATAAGTAGTTCCTGGAAGTGTAGAACCAGAATATTCCTCGTGGGGAAGGCTACACATGTATAGTCATCATCTTTGCCTCGGCCTCTCTGAAAAGAGCTGGCAGCATTTCCCTGGGTGGCTGTACATCGCAGAAAAGGAACTATTCACACTCTCCAAGGGTTACTGGACACTGGCTCTGAGCTGATACTGGCTCCAGGGGCCACAAAATGTGACTGTGCCCCACCAGTCAGAACGGGTGTTCGGGGAGGTCAGCTGATCCGTGTTTTAGCTCAGGTCCTTCTCACAGTGGATCCAGTGGTTGTTTCCTCTAGTTATTTCCCTGGTTCCAGAATGCACTCTTGGAATTATTCTATAATTGGAATACTTAGCAATTGGCAGAATCATCTTCCTTCCCACTTCCAGTATCCACACTATACATATACCCACCAAATAGTAGAATAACATTATGGAACATTCTCTCCCATTAACCAGCTTCCAAGAAAAGAAAACAATATAGCATGCACTTAGGTTGCCGCTTGTGGCAAGGGGCATAAACCTTAAGACAAATCCATTAAACAACAACCATGGTTGACAACGGTTCTACAGGCCAATTTTATATTACAAAATGCTTCCTCACAAGGTCTCTGAAGAGTGAAGTCCCCTCTGTACTAAAGAGTATTATAATGGAAAGAGAAACAAATGAAAAATCCCCATGTATGGCAGGTGGGCACAGATCCTTCGACACTCCTTCCTTAGACTGTAGGGGGGTCTTTCTTCTCTCCGCTTGAATCTGGGCAGATTCTACCACTGCTTTGACCAACATAAAAAGGCAGACCTGATTCACTCAGTTTAGGGATTCTGGTCTCAAGAGACTAGCAGCTCCCACCTCCTGTCTTCTGGAAAACTCCCTCTTGGAGCTCTGAGTCCACTTATAAGCAATCTGACCACATGCTGGAGTGGCCGCTTGGAAGACCCCAGAAGCGGGGAACTGCCTAGCTGAGCCCAGCCTTTGCCGCCTCTGCAAAGGCACCAGACACGTGAGTGAAGCTTTCTTGGAACCTCCAGCCCAGCCCAGCTGACCACTAAATATCAATGAGCGCCTTCAATCCACTCCACATGGAACAGAACTGCCCGGGCAATCCTGGCATGAATTCCTTACCCACAGTTCATGAGCATAATATAATGATTGCTGCCTGAAACCGCCATGTTTGGGTCAATTTGTTATGCAGCAATAGACGTTCAAACAACTATACACCATGAGCCCCAAAGAAAACTCAGGGTATCTCTCCTGCACTCCATGACAACCAGGCCACGTGAGTGTGCTAGGCAGAATTCTATGAATGGCTCCTCCCTTCTCGAGATTCCAGGACCTGTGAATATGATATCGCTTCCAGCATTGTGTCCCCTTACATGGCACCGTTGACCTAAAGATGGGGAGATTATCTCAGTGGGCCTCATCGAACCAGATGTGTCCCACGAAAAGCAGAGAGTTTTCTCTGGCTTTGCAGGAAAGAACTCTGAGAGATCGTGCCTGAAGGACTCCCTGCATCTCTGTGCCTTTGAAGATGGAGGGCTACATGCACAGGGACGGCAGAATGGCATCCAGGAGCCCACCCCCAAGAAGGAAAAGGTGACCTCAGTTCTACGACCACAAAGAAGTGAATTCTGACCACAACCTGAATGAGTGTGGAGTGGATCCTTCCCCAGAACCTCAACATCTTGATTCCTACCTGTGAGGCTAAAGCAGGAGGCCCAGCTAACCCAGGCCCAGACTCCCCACCCATGGGAACTGTGAGATAATAGGGGCATGTTTCTTTAAGCCTCTAAATTTGTGGTGATTTGTTACACAGCAATACAAAACTAATATAGTTACTCTGGTCAAACCACTTCCCCACTCTCTTTCATTATACGCTTTAATGAAATGACAGGAATAGATTAGATAATATTTTAGGTTCCCTGACAGAAATGGCATTTTATGGTTTTGCAATTTAACCCTCCTAAGCCTCAGATTCCTGAGGTAAAGCAGAGATGTAGGACCTGCCCGGTTGCCAATTTTATCTTATCTGCTCAATTTCAACCTTTCTGTGAAGGAGACACCTTTTATCTTGTCCACCACCCCTTGCGCAATGCCTGGAACTTAGCAGCTGATCACTAAATATGTGTTGAATGGAGCAATGAATGGATGAATGAATAAAAATTCCATATATTTCTGTAAATATTCTCTGACAAGAACAAAGGACTGTACCAATGTAGGACAGCAGCAGAGAGCCAGCCATCAATTTCGGTGGCCTTAGTCTTCTCTCCTGTAAATGGGGACACTAACCCTTGCCCTAGCTCCCTCATCGGTAATTACAAAGATCAGGTAAGCTCACTGGTGTGAAAGCCCTTTGCAAACTTTAAAATAAGCTGTGCAGGAGGTATTTGTCTCAGCAATAGTTTATTGTTTGAGGTCAGGACTACCCCTAAACCAAAAGGGGTAAATCAATTCCCTAATTACACCAGAAAGTGCTAGCTTCCTGCTGTCACTGTGGCTGCCCCTCCGCAGGGGTGGTGCCTGCGGGGCACAAAGCCACTAGCATCTGCTTAAGACCAGCTGACAGATGGGGATCTCCAGTGACAGGAAGGGAACTCACAATCCAGTTACCACACCAATCATCTAGGTCACTGCCTCTTCATCTGGTGTAAGTCACTCTTTTCCAAGGCAGTGAACTGGGGAACGTGATCTCTTGAAAAATCTTCAAAAAGAAGGGTTCTATGGCCAAATTAGTTTTAAAAATACGCATATTTGGCTCCTTCTTCCACTGCTTTTTCAATCCAACAGTTCTTAAACGTATTCGATCACAGACATCGCCTCCTTTCCTACATCTCCCTCACGCTAGCCTACAGGGTTCACCTGGGGGAACTCATTTTCTCTTGGTTTCTTCCACGTGCATGGAAAGTGAGGTGAGACCATATTTATGGCAGTGAGGGGGCTCCTCTAACCTAGGATCCATGTGGTCCCCAGACCAGCAACGTTATGTCATCTCGGGCCAGGACCCATCCCAGATCTACTGAATCAGAAGCCCGGGGCGGGGGCAGCAATCTGTGTTCAAAAAGCCTTCCAGGGGACGGTGGTGTCCCCTCCAGTGTGAGAACCATGCTAGAACCCACAGGCCTGTGGTGCAGCTCACGCCGGCACAGGCAGGAAACCTAGATGCAGAGGGAGAGGCGCACTGGCTACCAGAGAACATTTACTAAATGCAGTCCCTCTACATTTTTCCCAAGGGCTACTCAACACCTAAAGGATAATATACAAACTCCACAGCGAGGCATTCAATCCCTCCATAGTTCATCTCCACATACGGGATTAATCTTAATTCAATAACATGAAAGGGCAATTACACTCCTAGCTAATATACTGACCACATATGCTAAGAACTCTATACGGGTCCAAAGTGATCCTCACAGTAACCCTGTGGAGAAAGTTCTGTTACCATCTTCATTTTACAGGTGAGGACCTGCAGGGCCTGAAGACCATGAGAACACACACAGCTCACCAGCATTTAACAGCAGACTGTCTGACTCCAAAGCCCAGGTTCTCAATCTTGATTTATATGTTCTCTCTGATTTCCGATTTCCCGCTTCTGGATGAAATGATCTCACATTCAAATTTTCGTAAGTACATGTTTTCTTACATGGAAAACCACTCTCCCCACCCCCAAATTCAAAGCATCACTGTCCCTCAACTTCTATCTCGAATGCACCGACTTCGGCTCAGCAGATGCTGTGTCGTTAGGTGCCAGGCACTTATCCCGTCACTTTGGGAGGGAGGGGCCCCGGTGAGCAAGAGAAAAAGGAGTCCCTGTCATCACAGAAGTTTTGATCAAGCAGGGCAAGTCCGGGATTACATAGACAATGACAAATGTGCCACCGAGCAGAATGCAGAGAAGACCCACTGTAGGACAGCGCACACTGGTCCAGCGAGCCGGACAAGCATCCTTTAGAAACGGGGGTTTGGTATGAAATTTCTAGGATGAAAAGAGGAATCCGTGCAAAGAGGGAGGGGAATTCTCCAGTCTTCCCAGCAGGAACATATTTCTCTCTTTTTACCGTTGTTGCTACTCAAATTCTGTATTTATAAAATGCAAAGTGTAATAGAATCTGTTTTACAGGGATGTGGAAAGGATTAAGTGAGTACATATATATAAGCATTGAAAACTATGTATGGTACATAATAGATGGTCAATCTGTGTTAACTGCTATTACAACTATTTTTCTTTCTTACTATATGACCTTGAGCAAGCTGCTCCAGTAAGAGTGGCAAATTACTAGTAATAAGAGCTTCTGTCTCAGGGCAAGCTCGTAACTGACCTCCATGTAAGTGACTGGACACACCCCTGACACCCTCCCTTCCGTGAGGCGAAGTTGGGGAGCGAGACCACAGCACATCTGACACTCGTGGCTGGCTGGTCACGGCCCCACACAGCCCCATGCTTCTGCTCCCTCCAGGTGACAAGCACACTCACCGAGAGTCAGTATTGTGTGTTCCCAAACCTGTTTGCCAGTCGTATTTGCTATTATTTTATCATGGAATTAAAAGCAAATAAATTGATGAAATAATGAACTTTTTCTGTGGAAACTAACTTGAATTCTATGAAAAAATTCTAAAAAGACCAGTTACTGAAAAAATTTCCATCCATTTAAATAAAGGGGGAGTGTCCAAGAAAGTTGGGAAGGGTTTATAAAATTCTACAAACATTTAGATTATTTCTTAAGAGTCTTTAGATTACTGCTCCATTTTGAATAAGCTAAAATTGGAAATATTATACAATTATTGGTCAAGAGTATGCAAGGAAGCCAGTGAAATGTCAAATAGAATATACCCCCACCCTACAAAAAGAATTTGGCCCTATTTGGGAAGGCTGGCCCAGTAATATATATTTATATATTTTAAGTTAAAGTAAAATGTATTTATGTATGTGCAACACACACACATTTTAGGATTTCCTAATTTAACATACCTTTTTCAATTAACTGACAAATTATTGGTCTCTAATTTATCTGAGAAGGAGCCTTTTGCTTTGAGTTCTTACTATATGCTAATAGTAGCTTATATATTCTTTTATTGGTTTTCTATTATTAATACCAATTAGAAACTGGAGCTCAGACACCTGCATACTGTGTGCCAAGGTTACAATGTTAGTAATGGCAGCCACGCATCTTGGCCTGTCAGACTTCAGGATCTGAAGTCTAAGTATCTTAAGGTCCATTGCCTCCCTGCTATATTATTAGATTTTGTTGGGCACATGCTTGATCTTCTCTAATGGAAACATACGTTTCTTGGGAGCAGAAAGTGTCTGCATCAAACATCTAGGGTCTACTATTGCTCTGTTCTTGATTGTATTAACATTATATCTGTTCATTTCTTTATAGCTTGTGAGGAGTTTTCACGTACATCGTATAATTGACTGGGTCACAAAACTCCACAGGGCAGCCACTCCTATTATCCCAGTCATACAGATGAGGAAACAGAAGGCTCAGACAGGTTTAGAGATTTTTGGAGGTCATGCATCTAATAAGTGGCAGAGCGGGATCTGTCAGTTTGATAAACTAAACCTGACTTCAGTTCGATAAAACAGAGGAAGTCACATCTGGCTGCCCCCCTGCATGTGTCTACAGAGATGAAATCCAGAAGCAAGTACGTATAGGGTTCAAAGAGAAGAATCAAAATCAGCGTGGATACTGAGGGTCATCATAAGAGAGATAATGATTATCTTGGTAGGCAGAAACTTTCCACAGACACCAATTAAGCACTGCACGGAACAGGAAATATGTTAAAAGCTGACATGGGTTCAGAAGGTACGGCCCCAGGATTGGAGCTTGACGTGGATGCCGCCAAGAGGTTTTCATCTCAACAATGCATAATTATATTGTGGTTGGCTAAGGCCTGGACTGGACTGCTGGGTCAAGACCATGTGAATATGGGAAGTAGAAATAAACCAAAGACCAAGAGTCATTGGAAAATGCCAATAATTAGACTGCCTGTCCTCAAGCTAAGGTTCCATGAGTCTGCTTTGCCTCACAATTCTATAACCTCTACTAAAACCAGGTAATGGGATGTAGGGAAGAAACACCAAATCACAGTGACATTAAGCACCTGCTTGGTGCTAGGAATTTTTCTTCATTTCATTGAATTTAATAGACTCCAAGAAGTATCTATTTTAAATAAATTCCAAGACGTATGTATCTATTTTTGCTCTCTGTTTTTTTTGGGTTTTTTTCTTCCCCAGGAGGATACAATATTTTCAGGATTTGAATCCAGGCCAGTTGAAACCAATCTCCTCTTGCAGTTCCCTTGTTACCACAGTCTGGACCATCATCACAGTCCGAGGGCCCGACTTTTAGCCACGGTCTGTTCACAAATTCCCTGTGTGACCTTGAGCAAGTCACTTATGATGTGACTTCACTGTATATAGAAATATATAGTATACAGGTGGAAAATCTGTAGATTATTTACCCGGCCATGGGACATAATTTTAAAAGATGATGTCAACATGCCTTGGGGATCCCCCTCCAAGTAGAAAATAATGGATTTGTCCATTCATTGAACAAAGTGACTTGAACAGCACCCATGTGCTAGGACATGACGCTGACGAGTGGTGGGGAACGTGGCTACGGACACATGCCTGGAGCTGATGATCTCACAGAGAGGCAGGCGTTAATAAATAGGCAAATGAGGGAATAATGGTAAACTGAGGTTTGGGCTTCATTTGGGAGTTCAGAATGCCAGGAAAGCGTGTAACACGGCCTTTCGGCTCAAGGATCACAGCCTTTAGTGCTGAGGTCTGAAGGACACATAGAAGCTACCACGACGAAGGAACGAGGGAGGCTCATTCCAGGTCGGGGGAACAGCCAGGTGAAGCCTGTGGGGTGGGAGGGAGCCAAGAAGACTCAGTGAACAGAAAGGAGATATAGGGGGGATGTATTATAAAACTGTGCAATTGAAACTTACTTAATCTCATCAACCAATGTCTCCCCAATACCTTTAATGTAAAGAAAGAGAAAAAAGGAGGTAAGTCACAGTGCAGCTGAGAGCCAAGGAAAGGTGGGAAGGCCAGCGTGAGCGGCAGGCAGGGCCAGATCGTGGCAGCCTTGAAAGTCACCTTTAGTTTCTGCTCCTCCTCCTAAGAGGGGTGATCAGTCACCAAAAGGTTTTATGCAGGTAGTGATGAGACAGAATTTGATTCTTAGGTAATAATTCTGACTACTTCCTGCAACATAAATTAGGAAGTGATTAGATTCAGAGAGATTTAGGTAAAAGGCCATTGTATTTGGGGGGAAGAATGATCTTAGTTTGAACTCTAGGCTACTACTCATTAAAATGGACTAATTAGTATCACCTGAAAACAATACCGCCCAAAGATGCAATTACTGACCTTCTACCAATATTTGGGAGTTGAACTGTTACTCATTCTCTGTGACATCCCTCTCAGAGCTGTGAAGGACCTCAGAGACACTGAGTCCAGTGATTTCCAAATGGTTTTAGGAAAAAGAAACAAAGTGTCATTTTATTTTTCCCCAATGAGCTTTAATTCAGAATTCCATAAAGAAAATGGATAGATAAAAGGCGGCACTCAAGATGAGCGGTAATGAACTGTTCACTACCCAGCCTGCACTGCAAGGCATGGGTGTTTCACCCAGGTTCTCCACAGCACCTGCTCCAGGCCAGAGCCAGGGCCAGAACTCAGGCCTCCTGGTTCAAATCGGTGTCCTCTCCAGCATGCTGTGACGCTGGAAACAGATTTTGAGGACAAAGGCCCTATTGCTTGTGTCTCTCTTTTTTAATAGTAGACGTTTTCATTGAGATACAGAGAGAAATAAAGAAGGGATGGAGAGAGGGAGAGGGAGAGAAACATAGATGTGAGAGAGAAACATCATTCCGTCTTGCATGCACCCCTGACCTGGGACCAAACCCACCACCCAGGCATGTGCCCTGACCGGGATTTGAATCTGCGACCTTTCAGTTTACAGGACGATGCTCTAACCAACTGAGTGACACTGGCCAGGGCCCTGCTGCTTGTGCCTTTTCAAAGCATCTGGCACAGAGCTGGGAGACCAAGTCGTCAGTAAATATTTGTGGAATCGCACAGAAGTCAGCTAACTCAGCCCCGAATCGCCCATGCTGATTTGGGGCTCTTTTGCTCCCACACTTTCTCCCTTCCTTCCTACCTTATTTTTCCCTCTTTGTCTCCCTCTTTTCTTTCCTTCTTCACTTCTTCCTTCCCTCCCTTGCAATAAGAGGTGATTTCCACCATAACACAGTATATTCTAGGCAGCTCATCCATCACTTTGGACCATCTTCCTTTGGGCAGGTCGAACAGCACAGAGGTTACAGAAAAGGAATCCTGCCTCTTTCTTTGCTGTATAATCTTCAGCAAGTCACGTAACATCTGTGTTCCTTAATTTCCCCATTCATAAAATGGGATGTGTTCGTGCTACCTGATTAAATGAGGTGAAAGTGCGTTGAGCAGCGCCTGGTGCGTGGCAAATGCCTCAGAAGTGTTGACTATTAAATATTGTCTTGGGCCTAAGCTCAGCTTCATTCTCTTCCTTACGAATTTGGTTTCAAGCTCACCCTGCTTGCATAACCAACCACCTTTCCTAGAGTACTCAGAGTTTACAAAGTGCTTCCAGACACAGACCCTCTGAGGCAGAAAGAAGAAATTGTGATGCCCATTTGCAGACGGGCAGAAAGTCCCAAGTGTCAGTAATAGTACTGACCAAAGTCAAAGTCTACCTCCCAATCTTTCCCCCTTTTTAAATGCACAATGTAAGGATCTCCTGGTTACAAATCAATCCTCAGAAACCTTTCCTGTGGGTTCCGGCCTTCCCTTGACCTGTCCAATTACAGTGCCTCGACACCTAAGGCCAGCGCCTGCATAGGCTAAAGCAAATCAACCACGGTATCCCTGGGATCCCCCAAATAACCTTATACTTTATGGGCACCCAATACATTTTTGGTTAGATGTTGGACCCTTCCATTGGCAAGTGTGGGCTGGAAATATCCTGCATCCCAACAAGCACTAAACCTTGGGGTAGATGAGTCTTACTTGCTTTGGTGCTCCCAGAGCCCAACGCAGAGTAACCTCACAGGAAACACTTGCTGTGTTGACCTACACTGAACCTGACCTCTTCTCTCTAACTACAGGAGATGTGCCTGTTGTCTGCCTGGATTTCTGCCTGGGCTTCAGAACGGACTTGGGGCTCCACAGCTGGGGCCATTTCCTGAATCTCAGCACACCGCATCAGAGACTGTAAACTCTAATCCTGGTCCCCCGCCCCACGGCCTTGATGAGCTAACCCTGCCTTTGTCATCAGCATACACTCGACCCAGGGAACCCAACCAAGCACAGCTGCCTCTCCCTGCCACCGCACACTGCTTAAAATCTGCACAGGGCTCTTCACCACCAAGCCCGCCAATGCAGACAGCAAGACAATTGCACTCCCGCCACTTACCTGCGCTGTGACCTTGGACATGGCAATTACATATCTGACTCATTAGTTCTCTCATCTATGAAACAAATTCAATAGCATCAACTTCACAGAGATAGTGTAAGGATTAGATGAAAAATATATCATCATCATCAACACTCAAAGTCATTGAGCATTACGGTGAGTTAAACAATTTATATGCAAAATATCGCTGCCTGGTAAAAATAACAATAAGAAAAGTAGCTAACATATATTGAGTGTTTTCCACCTGCCAGACACTGTTCTAAGTATTTCATGTGGGTTACAGGACTTAATCTCCAAAACAGACTTATGAGGTTGGTACTATTATTAGTCCCATTTTATGGATAAGAACACTGAGGCTCGAAGATGGTAGTAAGTCCCCCAGGGCTCTAGTGTAAGCAAGTGACAGTGCTGGTTACACTAGCTACTCAATAAGCAATCATTATTATTTTGTGTTTGTTGTTATTATCATTAATCTTGTTTGCCCTACATATGGGACAGTTACCAATAGCTCTAGTTACACTCAATTTATCCTGTGGTAAATCATCTCCAAAGGAGACTCCTTTTGCCCCCAGTGACTGCACCTCCGAGTACTCACACCTTTGAATCTGGGCTGGACTTTTCGCCAATAGAACACAGTGGAGGTGATGCTCTCTGGCTTCCAAAGCTGAGTTGTGAGAAGTCGTACTGCTTCCTTTTGGCCTCAGAGAACTGTTTCACACGAGTTGATGAGCAGAACACCCTCTGCCTTCCGGCCCAATATACAGACCCCAGCATGCCTTGAAACCAAGGTCACATTAACTGTACTTGGCTTTTCACTATAGTGGATAGCTAAACACCTTTTTCGAGTAGTAATAAAATAATGTATTTTATTTTTAATTTTTTCAGTCACCATTTATACACCTTGTGGGTGGAGGTGGAAGAGGTTACAAGGCAATAAACGGTGAATGAAAAAATAAAATAAAATAATAATATGTCTTGATCTTGGGCACACTAACTCTCTGTGCCTCAGTCCCCTTATCTGTACAGTAAGAATAGTAAAACAGTAAGAATACCTACGTTCAAGGTTGCAGAAAGGAGGAAATTAGCTCACTGACATGTGATGCATACGACAGGGCCTAACATTTAAAATACGTATACTAAGTGACAACTCTCTCTTGCTTTCCCTCTCTCTCCAACCCCCACCCTCTTAGTATCTCTTCCACTTTCTCTTAACTGAGGCAGGCATTTGCTAGGCTTTTTAAATTTTAAAACCTTAATTCTCACACTTAACCTGAAGCCAAGTGTTACGATGTCACGCTGCAGATGAAGTGAGGGGCTTACAGAAAGCCTGTTGGCTGATAAATGACGGAGCCGGGATTCAAACCTGTCTGCGTGTGGCTATAGCTCTCTCCCTCTCCCACCCAGCCTCCACCATGCCACCTGTCTGCCACTCAAGTGAAAATCCCAGTGCCACATGTGGTAGTGACAGCATCTGCTTGGGGGACTCATCCCCCACAGAGTCTGGCGCACAGACAAATCGCAGCCTAGCAATCAGCTCATGTACAAATTCCAGCTGGCTCAGCTCAGGTGGCCCCAGATCCCCTGGGTTAGCACCTCTGTCTGACACTGCTCTGAGGCAAGGAGGCATCCTGCCTGCCAGTGCGAGAAATGCTCATTAAAGCCTTCGATTCAGATGTCAGGAAGCAGCCCCCAACAAGCTAGGAGGTGCGGCCTCAGACGGACCAGCACAGGCCAAGTTTCTGTGCCCCATGTCCCCCACTACCCAGCATTCAATACCCCTTAAATGCATGTAACTGGGTGCCTGGCCCAGGTGGAATTCCAGACATCCCCTCCAGGTGAGTAGAAGAGGGATGGTATGATTCGGGCAAGTTTTCTCACCTCAGGAGGAGAGAAGGCAAAGCTGCCAGTTCCTTCTTTGACGGTCCTGGTGGCGGCAGGACACCTCGGGGTGTCTACACCTGACTGCTTGCACAGGAAGTGGCCTCTGTGCTCCGAAAGTGAAGGGACTTGCTCGGGGTCACAGAGCTTGCTAACGGTAGGGCCTGATCTCAAATTCGGCCCCCTGATTGTTTCTAGTGTTCCTTCCATCACCCAAAGCTGTCCCTCCTCGTCCCTCCTCACACCTGTAGCTCCTCTCCTGGAGCTCCCGAGCCTCCCCGAGACCTGGCACAACTCTGGGTGCTCTGTGCTCTGTGCCTGGGGCCTCTTCTCACTTTTCATTAATGTCTTCCCAGTGTCTTTGGGCCTTTGGACCCTTCACTTTATACTCTAAGTTGACAGCCAGCAACACTGAAGGCATGTCTGTTTCAAACCCAGTCATGGTTCCCCTTTTCTACCAGATGTGCATGCAGCGTGGTCAGTCCTGGGGATGCAGTTTCTTTAGCTAAAGATCCTATCAAAAGCCAGATAGTGTTTATGCTGCATCTCCCCACAATTCGTATGTTCAAGTCCTCACCCCAATGCCTCAGAATGTGACTCTGTTTAGGGACAGGGTCTTCAAAGATGTCAATGAAGTTAAACGAGGTCACTGAGGTAAGCCCTAATCCAACAGGATGAGTGTCCTTGGAAGAAGAGGCAAGCAGGACACAGACACACACAGAGGGATGGCCATGCGAACACTGGGAGAAGACATCCATCTACGTGCCAAAGAGAGGCCTCAGGTGAAGCCAACCCTGCTGACACCTCCATCTCAGACCTCCAGCCTCTGGAGCCGTGAGAAAATCAGTATGTTGTTTAAACCGCTCAGTATGTGGTACTTTGCTAAGTCAGCCCTAGCAAGCCCTGTGTATGGAACTTTCCTGATTGCCAACAGAATTCCTCACTCCTCCTATAAAACACATCTTTGGCAGCACCGTTTCCTGTGGTCATTTCCAAGTCTCTCCGACTGCCCCCTGCAGGTCACAGGACAGGCACCAGACAGATCTAGGTGGAACCTACTTCAGACACTCACTCATGGTGGCTATCGGGGCATCTGCTGCAGACGACAAGAAAGCCATTTTGAGACGGAACCCCTTTCTTAGTCCCTGGTTCCTGCAGCATGGCAGAAAGTGAGGAACTGCCAGAGAAATTCTTTCTGATTCACAAAATAATTATCACACACTCTGCAAAGCAAAGGGCTCAGAGTTGAAAGGAGTGAAGAAGACAGGGATGAGCTCAGGCAAGTGTAGAAGAAAGTGGTTTTATAATGGGAAAAGACAGGAAAATATGCTGACTGAGGCAGTGTGGCAGTTCTTTCTACACGCGTGTAAACATGCAGTCCCAGAATTTACGCATTTTGAGCGCAGCTCCGTGTGATTCCCGTGTGGGCAAGTGTGGATCGTGTCTGTGGAATAGGAATTCTCTAATAGGAATTTGGCAAAAATGTATCTTAAGAGATTCTGTCTTGCTGAGTCCTGTTTAATGTATACCCTGGTCCTGTCTGCCACCGGACCTGAATTTACATCCTAATGCTCTGTTAGTGAGTAAACCTACCCCTGTTCTGCATAATCCCATGAATAATCAATCCAATTTAAATGTGTCCTAAAACTCTAATAAAAAACCCCGGCTAAGCTACCCATGAGGTCTTTTCCAAGATGAAGGTGGAGGGAAAGACCCGTGGCAGCCGGATTCTTATCTCCAAGCGTGACTCTGGGTAAGATTGATTCAAGCAATCAGGGTATGGTCCCCCAAGGATTTCGCTGGTACGAAATCCCAGCATCAAGGCAGGGTTTTAGGTTCATGGGATTTTAAAATAAGGAGCCTTCTGTATTGGCTAGTACAATCTGGGAAGACTTCCTGAAAGAGGCAGCATTTGTTCTGAGTTTAGAAAAATGAGAGGCCCTGGCTGGTGTAGCTCAGTGGATTGAGCGCAGGCTGGGAACCAAAGGGTCCAGGTTCGATTCCCAGTCAGGGTACATGCCTAGGTTGCAGGCCAGGTCCCCGTGAGGGCCATGTGAGAGGCAACCA
This sequence comes from Micronycteris hirsuta, assembly GCA_004026765.1. Taxonomy (NCBI): domain Eukaryota; kingdom Metazoa; phylum Chordata; class Mammalia; order Chiroptera; family Phyllostomidae; genus Micronycteris; species Micronycteris hirsuta. The sequence goes on from PVJI01006127.1 coordinate 44,698, forward strand.
TACATTGCTATTTCTCTCCCTCTCTGTCTCCCTCCTTCCCCTCTCTCTAAAAATAAATAAAAATAAAATCTTAAAAAAAAAAAGAAAAATGAGAGTAAAAAGGGTATGTGGATGGGGGTGTTTGGGATGGAGAGACCACTTAGACAAGCACAGTGATTTTTAAATTGAGCACATAGAGCATGGGGATTAAGAACACAGTATTTAGATTCACAAAGTTGGGGTATCTTGTGTCTTCCTCTTATGTTAGGGTTTCCAAACCTCGGTGTCATTGACTTCTAACCTTGCTTCAGAGGCCACCCTGTGCAATAGCACCTCCACCCCTGATAAGACAATGAGAAACGGCCTCACACAGTTCTAAATGGAAAAAAATCACCTCCTGTTGAGAACCACTGACTTTGACACTGTAGTTTTGGACCAATCACTTCACTTCCCTGAGCTTCAGGTTTATGGTCTCTATGCAGGAGGTAATACTCGTGTATACTGATATGTGGCTGACATAGACTCTGCTCACTGAATGTGACTTAGCCTCAATCGTTTTAAGAGCAGATCTCTTTTCAAATGACATTGAATGTGGAACCTCCAAATAGGAGGTGAATGAGAGAGCACAGCTGCTTCGGCTGAAGCAGGGCAGAGAGTAACCCAGCCTGTGTTCTTGCTCTCCCGCGGTGCCTGCGTGGAAACCCTCAAGCCACCGCCACAGAAAGCCCCAGACGCAGCTAGCTCCTAAATGCCGTGGGAGATGAAACCTGAAAGACCGGGATGTGAATCCTGGCTCCTTCCCTGTGGGCCCTGAGAGAAAAGATACACCCTAAACACTGTCTGGCTTGTCTATCCTGTATTTGCTATTCATCAGCACACCTGGTACATCAAGGGCAGGGCTGGGACAAGGGTGAGACAAGTGAGGCATCTGAGCATTTAAGGAGGAGAGGCGCTCACTCTCAGGTGAGGACCCTGCATTCACAGGGCCCAGAAAGGGTGTGCCCCCTTAAATTTTTCTTGGCAGGTGCCTTCCTTGCTTCTCTCTACTCCTGCCCTGATCAAAGCACCCGAGTAAACAGCTGACTGATTAATTAGGTAAGCCAGTTTCTTCACCCTTAAGATGGTGATCCTAACATCTGCTTTTCCAAGTAGTTTTAAATTGAAAGAGAAAAATGTATTTTAAGCAACCAGAATAATTTCCTGTAGCAGTCAGTGAGTTCCCTTCCTCAGTCAGATGGATCAGAAAGAACACAGAGGCTTAAAGTTCAGGGAATAGTTAGGAAACAGTGAGGAGTCCATTGTTTCAGTGCAGCCAGAGCCAGCAGGGGAGAAGCCAGCGATGGATGGTCCAGAAAACTGTCTGTCTGGACCATGAAGGCCTCTCTTGACACCTCCAAATGCATCACCTGCATTGCATGTCCCCCTGCAGCAAGCGAACACAAGCTCGCACCAGGTCCAAGCCTGCAGAGGCGGTAGAGGGAGCTAGCACTTACCTCTCTCTAGGTAGCTGGTGGTTGGGATTGTGGCGGCAGCGGACGCTGAGGCCGAAGAGCTTGCGGGCAGTGCGCTGGATCTTCTGCCTCTGGGCCTCCATGGAGCTCTGCAGGAGCTTGTAGCGGTTCTGCAGGTCCCAGTCATTGCCCCAGTGCTGATGGATGCTCCCGATGGTCAGGAAGTGGTTGCTGGGGAGGCGCTTCATAAACGATTTAAACTCATCTAGCGGGGACAAAGGCCAGGAGAGAAAGGCTGAGCGTGACAGCCCCAGCTGAGGTGGCCCACCAACCAACAAAGTGGGCCTGCAAATAAAACTAACTTGCTAGAGGCCCATGAACATGGCACTGGCCTGCTCCACACCCAGGAGGGAGTGCAGGGGCCACTGGGCTTTCCATGAAGGGTCTTTGAGTGAAACTGCATCCTGTGCAAGACAGGGCTTCCCAAACTTCTGTCCTCTGAATGCCAACTGGACAACAATATTCACCTGTCACTTGAATGTATAGCTACTCAGCATCAATTAAACCCAATTTTTACCCAGTTCTATAGTACACAGAAAACCATGATCATACGCCTTCAGTAGAATGGGAGCTGTAAAAATAAGTAGGATGAAAACAATATTAATAAATTCTGGCCAGATACTATTACCTGCTACCTGACTAAACCCCTGTAGCTGCTCTCACTTTGAAATACAGAAGGAGCAACGGATAGATAGGTGTTAAGGACATATTTGCACCAACTGAAACATTCTCTTTCATGTATTCCTAAGGTCTGATAGAGAACTGAAATGGATCAACACCTCCCCACCCCCCGTGTGACCCACTCTTATGGGAAGTTGTATGTTCATGCCATCTTATGTCATGTCCCATTTTGGGAAACTCCAGCCTAAGAGATGGGGACAAACTCTTGAGTCTCCTGAGGGAAGGTTTCTGCTTCTGTGGTGCTCAGTTTCCGAGTGTCAGCATGTGCTATGACTTGACACAGACTTAGAAATTATCTGGGTCAGCTCTCTCGTTCTGCTTATAGGGAAACTGAAGCTCAAAGAAAGAAATGACTTTCTGAAGGTAGAACAACCCATGAGTGCCAAGAGGCAGCACTGAAACTGGAGCTGCTATTTTCCAATCTGATTCTCACCCTTCTACCTCGGCCACGTCCCCCTTCAACTAGTGGGGAAATTGAAAGAATTAAGAGATTAATCATTTCACAGGTGAAAAGGTAAAATGATTAGATTATGCGTATAATAAAATGCACATGTACATGTATCTTGAGCCCAATATTTTCACTTTATGTTCTAAAACCCACAAGGAAATTTCAGGTACATTATGCATTCATTTTATTTTAAAAAGTGCTTACATAGCTCTTGATAAGCCCCAGCTTCCGTCTTAAACACCTAACACATTAAAACACATATAAGTGATTTTATAGCAAACCTATGTGGTTGGCACTTTTAGTGCCCCCTTTTCTAGAAACTAGGGCACAGAGAAGTAGATTCACTTGCCAAGGTCACACAGCCAGTGATGACAGAACTCTAGACTGGCTCTGAATCAGATGCTCTTACTTAGCATGTTACACTTACTCTCAGCACAAAAAAGAAGATCAGCGTATTGGAAAAAAAAGAAATAAAAGGTGCTAAAAACATACGTACAGGAAAACTGCCTCTGACTCCTTGAGAATTCAGGCACCTCATTACTGACAGTCAGACACGCATATGCCTGCAGACCGCGTCTCACCCACCCAACAGCTGGGCGACCATTAATCTCTTGACGCTTCAGTTTCCCCGTCTGTCAAGCAGGTACAATAGCATCTAATTCAAATGTTGAAATGGTGACACAGGACTGTATCTGCCTAAATGGTTCCCGAAATACAGAAAGTGCTCAATGGACGGTAGCGGAAGGTTGAAAGGATGACATGGGGCTGCGTGATGGGGGCCGTCAGTGAGCAGGCTACAGGCCGGGCACCGGCCAAGACTCTGCTGCCCGGGCCAGGCCAACGTTCCTCCCGTGGAACACACGCATGCAGATGACCCCATTGACCTTGGAGGTCAAAGCTCTTTCCATGAACGCCAATTTGGGTCAGATAAGAGAGCATAATTTAAAAGTTAAAATGATTTATTGAGTTGGCCAAAAATGTCCGTTTGTTTTTTTTCCATAAGATGGCTCTAGTAGCACTTAGTTGTCTTAACTTCATTTTAAACAACTTTGTTAGAGTGTATTGTGACAGCTGTCTTATCAGCGTGCATTTAAAAAAAAAACATCAAAATTGGTGAATTTTTGTGTAGCCACTTTAATACTGAGGATGGGAGAAAATATACAACATTTCTGGCATATTATGCTTTATTATTTTAAGAAAGGTAAAAATGCAACTGAAATGCAAAAAAAAGGATTTGTACAGTGTATGGAGAAGGTACTGTGACTGATCAAACGTGTCAAAACTAGTTTGCAAAGTTCCATGCTGGAGATTTCTCTCTGGATGATGCTCCATGGTTGGTTAGACCAGCTGAAGTTGACAGCAATCAAATCAAGATATTAATTGAGAACAATCAATGTTCTACCCTGTGGGAGATAACCGACATACTCAAAATATCGAAATCAATAATGTTATTGGTGAAAATGAAAAATGTCTTTTATTTTATGGAAAAAACTAAACGGGCTTTTTGGCCACCCTGATATTTTCTTGACTGAAAGTGGAAGGGTCCTCTCCCAGTAACGACAAGCAGACCCCCATCTGTGCCTGTGAACTTGGTCCTATTTGACCACCAAACTATGGAGCCATCAAAGAATCTATGGCTTTTACCTTTGGCTGGTCATAAATCCCTCCAAATGACCTGGTGCTAAAATAAGAGGAAAGTACACATGTACACGACTCAAAGACATGTACGGATGGATGGATTTGTCTTAATGGGTAAAAACATTTCAAATGGATAAGTACAGGGTATCCACAGCAAATGTGTGCTCCTCTGGGGAGAAAGCATGGCACCAATAATCTGCATGGACTATTCAGCTTACTCTGCAAAATCTCAGCACCTCAGCCTCCCACCCACCCACTCAAAGCAGTTATTTTCCTTGGGAATAAAGACTACACACTCGAGACCCTTATGCTTGTGCGCATGGCTTGCATTCTTTTCTGCTTTTTAGCAATGGGGAGAATCTCTTTGCAAAAGCATTTCATCAAACGCTTCTTTTGTTTGAGGCCAAATAATCATCATAATACATTTTTATGCTGAACCTCTCGCTTTCATGCATTCCTAGGATTTTAAGTGGACTAATGGGTGCAGGTTCCTAAGGCATCCACAGTTCCACTGGAGCTGCATGACCTTTTAAAAGCAGAATCACTGATGCATCGTGTGCACTCAGAGCTGGTTGGGGACTTGGAGTTCATGGAAACCAGTGGTTTTCAAACACAGCTCAACAGAGCTCAGCTTTTATCTCTGGTACACAGTAGCTCCAAGGTATGATTTTGTTTGATCAAAGAAGTTTTTGGCTACATATTTGAATAAATTCAAAAATTAAACACATAAACATGTCCTCTCATTTATCAGATGAGGGAACTGAGGACTGGGGGGTAAAGTGGAATTAATAACGTACAAAAGCTTCTGTGAGCACTGGGTCTGGAATCGGGGACTCCATTACCGACCCCATCATTTACTATGTAACCCTGGGGAAGACACTGGGTCTTGGCACCCTCCCTCCTCTACACTACAGCAGCATCATTACTTCCTCTAATGCAGTCCTTGTAATAGATTTAAGGAATATAAAGTTGTTTTAAAAACAGTAATGTTCTCTCTATATGTCCATTTATTTAACAGAGCTCTGAGCACATACTTTATGCCATTATTTGGCATCCCTTCATGGAAGTCTCAAGGATTCCCAAGCTTTTCAGGTCCAAACTGAATACAGTTTTCTTTCCAAATCTGGCAGGGTGTTCTAGCTCCGTGAATGGTACCCACATCCATCAAAGTGTCTGACAAACATACCTGAAAGGAGTTGCTGCATCTCATCTCACTCTTCCTTTCTCAAGTCCTACTAGTTCTCCCTTGCAAATAGCTCAGCACTGCTGCACGTTTCCCCTTTGGACTCCCTATGCCATTGCCCTGACCTACGTCACGGGGCATCTCTCTCCTCAGTGCCCAGGGATGGCCTCCCGCTGGCTGGCCTGCACTCGCCCTCTGACCTCTGCACCACAGTCAGACACGCAGACTCTGCTCTTCCTCAGGGTGGTCTCCCTGACCCTCCTGACCATGTCAACCCCCAGCTCTACATGATGGGCTCATGATAGCTTCCCGTTCTTCAGATATGATTAAAATGCCAATCATCTGCATGGTTATGTGAGTAATACCTGGCTTTCCCATTAACTAGGAGCTACAGGAGGGCTGAGATCCAAATTTGCACCTCACCCACTTCCTGGCCTTAGGTGACCGACTTTCCTCCTCTGAGCCATGGAAAGCAGGAAATAGCTAAGTGACCTGAGCAGTGACTTCTAGCTTTGACAGTCTGTGAATTCTTGGGGTATCTATATGAACATCGACATGTGTGTGTATATGTACATATATATATTTACTATGCGTGTGTGTGTGTGTGTGTTTTGTTGATTTAGAGAGACTGACAGACTCTGAAAATAATGCAAAGATGTTTAACTCTCCATTCTCCAGAGGCTTCCTGTGTGCAGTGTGGCGTTACTCTCTCTGTCTTCTGGGTCCAACAAGGACAATACATCACAGGACCACAAACCTGATTACGCTATTCATTATCTCACTCAGTGGAGGTTTATTGAGTGCCCTACCCCATGACAGCTACTAGACCTCGCTCTGGACTCTACAGAGTGAAGGGGGGAGGGGGACGGTCAGTTACTATTCCCTCACAGCAGCCTAATCCCAGTCAGAGAGTTTCCTTTTCTAGACTTGGCTCAGGGCCATTCATGCAGCAGGAACACATTGGGCTCCCTACCTGAATTCTCCAGGTCCTTGTAAGCTTCGGCCCAAGACTTGGCCATGTTGGCCAGCGTGTACTCCATGATCTGTATGTCGGTGATGGGGCAGTTGCACTGGGGGAACTCCTCCGCACACTGGCACCGGCACTGGCTGTTCTGGCACACATACTCGCCCTCGCCGTTACACATGATGTAGCTCAAGGCTGACTGGACAAACTTCTCTTGCAGGTACTGAGGGAAGATGATCTGCAGACCTGTTTGAGAATAGCAAGAAGAGAAAACAGAGGGGTTTAAGAAGGTGTTTCATTAACAGCTTCAAAAGGTGATGGGTAGGAATCGGAAGCTGCTAGCTTTCTCCCTGTGTATTGTAAGCAAAATATCTCGGGGCCTGCCTACATCCAGACAGGTCATAATTGGTGAGGCCTCCAGTTGCATTGTTTCTACTTCAACTTCTCAGGTCCTGACCTCGGCCATCTCTGAAATGCACACTCTGTTCTGTTACACTCATACTGGGGTCTGGTATAAATCTTTTCCATTTTGGGAGAAAATCCTTATTGGATAGTACAAGATTATTGTTTAGTTTTTCTTATTTCCTTCACTTCTTTCCTTTTCCTTTCTTCAAATATTTATGAACCCTATTTATGAAGCACAAGTCCTGAGCTAGGCACTAGGTCTACAGAGATAAAAAAAAAAAAAGAAGAAGATAAAAAAAGACACGCTCGCAGCCCTTGGGGAGTTTGCAATGTAATCAGCAAGGATAGACATAGACACACATCATCATAACACAGCTTTATAGACCCGAAGCAGAGACGGCCCTGGGAGGCAACAGGCAGCCGAAGACTGCAAATAACATGGCTTGGAGAGCGGGGAAACCTTTGTAGAGGAGATGGTATTTGGGCTGGTTGAAAAGTAAATAAGAAATCATCCTGTAAACGGAACAGGAAGAATATTCTGAAGACAGGAACAGCAAGAACGAAGACATGACGTATCTGTGAATGCAATGAACTTGGATGGGCAGGGGCGCCTGCTGTAGGAGAACAGGTATTAGAAAGGAGCAGATGCCAAAGTGCAAAGAGCTTAATTATATTCTAAGGAATTTCAACTTCATTCTGTGGATAATGGGGATACTTTGGTAAATTTCAGGGGTAAGAATGATACGTCAAGAGCAATATAATTTCATAAGACCACTGTATCATAAAAAATAAAATATCAGTGGAAAATAATATCAGAGAGAATTAATTTTCTTTTTTTTTTTTGCTTTAAACACGAAGAAGCCAGGACCCACTGAGGGAAGGTGACTAGCCAGTTGTTGGTTATGAGTACTCTTTACCACATCTCATGATCTTTTCTCTATACTTGAACTTACCAAAGCCTTAATCCTCAGAGCCCAGGATGGAGAAGGGTTTATCTGGGCATGAGCGCTCCTCTGGTACCCTTGAAATGTCAGCATAGCCTCTGGTGCCCAGACAGTAAGACAAATCTGAGTTAAATTAGTTCATTAATGTACTTTCACCTGGGACATTTCTCTCTACCTCATTTGGAGCCGCTAACCGTTTTAGCCACCAAATGCACATGCGCTTAATGGTTTTACTACCCACTGTGTAAAAGAGAACTGTTGTTTGGATTAATTTTTTTTTAATCATTCATGCTTCAGGGACATCCCCTACCCTACTCATCAGGGATTTGCCAAATAAACTCAGCATTTCTCTCACTCTCTACTTCACATTTCTGTTTCTAGATTTTTATCTTTCCTTCTCTCGCCTTCGAAGTATTTTTAAAAAACAAAGCTCCATCATTTCAACTTGTGTTCATATGGCATCTCAAAAAGACTATTGGAGAGAGGCATTGTGGAAATGAAGCTTAGGCCCCCAGCATGCCGTATGGTTGGAATCACAATAAGGTAGCTAAAAGCTGGGCATCACTGGAGTCAGGTTCCTCCCTCACTACTTGAGTCATCTCAAACAAGTTATTCTACCTTCCGAAGACTCCATTTTCTTTTCTACAGCGTGAAAATACTTTTAGTACCTACATCAGAAGTTGTTGGGAAGACTAAGTGCAAGAATTTCTACAAAATGTCTAGAACAGTTCCTGGCACATAGCAAGTAAATGTTAATTATCCCTTTTGTTGATGATGATGTGATAATGGTACTCCTCTGATTAAAGTTTTTGAAAGTTTCAACAGAATCTATAGAATGCATGAACAATAGCTGAGGGTATTTAATCAGAAGAAAATAACACTCAGAAGGCAGTCTTTAGATATTTGGAGAGATTTCACAAGAAGCAGGGTTTGGAATTCTAGGCCTGTTGAACCAGCAGTGGTGGGAGGGCTATTCAGGAAGGTGGATGCTATGTGAACGGGCATGGGAGGCGTTCTACCAGATGGAGCTGCAGAGCTTAGGCAGTGGGCTTCTGTGAGCCTGGGTGAGGGCCACACCGATGAGCAAGGGTCCACATGCGTTTGAGTGACTGCTCGGAAGGGCTTGCTGTACAGGGATATAATACAAATACCGAAAGGTGGGCAAATCAAGTCAAATCAAGCAGAAAAGTTTCTTCTAAACTAAGTCTACAGTTCTTTCTGAGTATGCATTATTGAGTCATTTTATCTGTATCACAATTTTCACTTCCAAAGCAAAATTTATTTTTAGCTGATCCCTATCCCCTATAGGCATCTGAGTCTATGGATTGGGGTTGAGTTTCTGTTGCTTAAAGGAATTCTATAGACTATACCCGCAGTCCTATTTTTCTAGCTTGCTCATCATTTTCTTTCTCCCTTTTGTAGGGGATAAAATATTCTATTCTTGGTCCCAGCCCAAAAGGAATTTGGGGAGAGCATTTTTAGAAAATTGCGTCAAACCATTTCTCTGTTTGGCAAGGATACAAAAGGCAATATTACCTACCCCATTTAACGCAACGGAAAACAGATGAAGTTTGGGGTTGGGGGGCTTGTGGGAGAGGCTGAAACGCAAAACTGACTGCTCTTTAAAAATGGAAACTCAGAACACGTGAGCTGTCTCTGAGGCTGAATCTCCTGGGCAAATTTGAAAGAGAATAATGAAGACATAGCAATTAAAAAGCACTTTTCTGCAAAATGTCATTACTGTTTTAAAGTTACATAACCATTTCTACAGCAGCGGAGGTTCACAGAGCAGTCACCGCCAGCGCGGTCTCCTGATGACCTGCATCCAACAAAGGGGCCCATTGCTGACCTCCTAGATGGGCGCCTGAATCCAGCAGGCTTGAATGGGAGTTGTAAATAATTTGGAGGGGGATTTGGCCTCTGGAACCACTGCTTGAAAGATATACAGCTGCTGGCTAGGTTGGAATATTCTGTCCCAACAGTTCCCAAAGACACACACACACACATACACACACACACACACAGAAAGGAAAACGGAGAAAATGAGGGAGAGAGAGAGAGAGAAAAAGGCCACCATTATTGCCAAGCATATAAATTTTGCTTCACAAAACCCAGGAAGGCAATAGTTGAGAGTTGCATTTGAACACCAATTCACCCACGCTAAACATATGGAATATTTTCCCGTCAATCTCATTATACTTTGGGGAAAAAAAAAATCTTGTTATACTTTAAAATGGAATGTTTCAGTGTTCCGCAGAGTGAGTGGGCGATGTAGATGTGGGAACACCCACGTCGCCTTCTCTGTTCCTGCTTTGCCCCACTCTCCTCAGTCCTTCCTCCCACCGCACGTTCAACATATACACCTCGCAGTGTTTTATGCATTTTCCACAGTCTGAAATATGATTTCTTCTTCTCTCTGGCACACAGTGAAACAGCTCTGTTTTCTGGCCTCCCTCCTTCCTCTCATCTCCTAACATTCTCTTCTTTATTCAGAACACACCAGCCATCCTGTCCTTTTGCAGTCCCTCTGTATGCCAGTCATACCCTCCCTACAGTCTCTGCACTTGTCCTTCCCCGAGCCTAGAACAGTCTGTTCCCAGACTCCGCCTTCTGCCTTGTCCTGCGTCCTGGCCTTCCCAGACCACCTGGGTTAATATGCCCTCTGTCCTCTTCATAGGATGCGTTACCTACTGAAATTATCTTAGGAATTTGTTTTCATGTTTATTTTTCCATCTCCGCCATTAGAGGGTGAGCTTTAGGGCGT
>PVJI01006127.1:55314-89652 GCA_004026765.1 Micronycteris hirsuta
TGTGATTCCTGTGTGAGCAAGTGTGGATCATGTCTGTGGGATGGGAATTCTCTAATAGGAATTTGGCAAAGGTGTATCTTAAAAAATTCTGGCTTGCTGACCCCTGAATATTACTTTAACCTGGTCCTGTCTGCCACCGGATCTGAATTTACATCCAATGCCTTGCTATGAGTAATCCTACCTGTTCTGCATAATCCCCTGAATAATCAATCCAATGTAAATTGGCCCCTGATAAAAACCCTGGCTGGGCAAGCCACGAGGCTTTTTCCGGAAATGGGAGGAATCAGCCACGTGGCCCCGGTCTCTCTTTCCCCGCGTGTCTCAGTATGAAATTCATACACGCATTGGGTCACGGTCACCCACGGGTATCGGTAGGTCCGATCTACCCCGTGTCAGCGTAGAGCCTTGCCTTTCCATCACAGCCCTGAGTGTAAGTTAAGGGCAAGCCCAGTGTAGGGTACCTGAGCTCATTTGTCGAATGAAACAAAACAAAACAAAAGAAAACAAAACAAAACTATCCTATGTTTTATCCCAACAGAAAAACATGCCGTCTCATGAGATTTAGAAGATGTTAGAACTGGAAAGTTAGGTGATCTGCTCAAAGCCCCACAGCTAAAGTAACAGAACCCAAATATAGGAATTCCAACTGAGTCTTGAAACACCGGACGGTCCTCCCACCTCTCCAGTGGGCAAGTGTGAGAACTGAGACAAAATCCTGGCTTAGTGTTCCTGTAGTTGCTCTGGTGCAGAGTGGCCTTCTGGGGCTGTTGTAGCCTCTCTAAACTCAGGTTTCTTGCCTGTGAAGTGAAAACCCCAATAACCATCTTCCAGGCCTGTTATGAGGAGTAACTGAGGCCGAGAAAAGGCATAAACACCACTTAAACAAGAGACTTGTTGTCATGGGCTGAATGTGTGCATCCCCCCAAATTCATTATGTTGAAACTCTACCCTCTAGTATTAGGAAGTGGGGCCACTGGGAGGTGATAAGTTCATGAGGGTAGGGCCTCCCTGACAGGATTAGTGCCTTTATAAGAAGAGGAAGACACAAGCTCTCTCCCTCCCTCTCTTCTCTTCTTCCTTCTTTCTATCTTTCCTTTTTTTTTTCATCTTTCTTCCCTTCTTTCTACACATTTTGCTTAAACCCTATTATGTGCCAGGCACCCCTGCCACAGATACCAGGGTAAATGAGGCAGGCAACTCCCTGCCTTTGCAGGTCTCATACTGTAGGAAGGAGACAGATGTATAACTAACCGAGCTGCTTGGATGCAGTCACAACAGTGCTCTACTAGAAGTACAAGGTTGCTGGGGGAACAAGAGGAAGAACAGCGAACCCAGAATAGTGGGGGTGGTCAGGGAGGCTCTCCTAGAAGGAGAGGCCTTTTGGCCGAGACCCAGTGGATTAATAGGAATTAGGAGATGAAAGATCCACAGGAAGAATAGACTAGAAAACTAAAACACCATAGGCAAAGGTCTCAGGCGGTGGAACTTCCAACAATCTCCTTCCCTTCTGATTAAGGTTCATCATTTTTGTTTGTTTGTTCGTTTGTTTAGTTGTTTCCCAGTTCCCTAGAGAAGAGAATAAAGAGTTCTGGTGCCTCAGAGAAGATCACAGCTCTCAAGGGGAAAATGACATGGAGCAGAGATCTGTCAGCTCTTTAGATGAACAGAAACAAAAGCCAAGGATCCTTGTTCCTTACAGGCAGGGAGTATACCTGAGATTGGGGGAGTGGGCAGGGAAGGCTCACTGTATTGTTGAGTTTCAACTATCGTCGGGGTAGGGCGGGGGGGTGGTGATAAAGTAACAAGAACTTTCAGGGAAACCCTACACAGGATCCCTCCAATAACATTGTCAATACTATTGCTGTCTAAAGCAAGCACCTGGTTTTAGTGACTATGTTCTCAGTGAGGCTGGAGAACATGCAATGGCTGGAAAAGAAGACCCGATCAACAAAAGTTAAAGGTGCCCCTGAGATCTGGAGATTCTCGTCCAACCTTTCTCTCTGACCATGATCCTGCTCTTTTGCTGGTAAGAACTCTTAGCCTCTTCCTCCTTCCTTCAACAAGGTATGTGAGGAATTGTTGAAGCAGGTGCATCCCACCTTCTAAGGACACAGAGGGGCTACTTGGAGATTCAAACTAAGGCACAAAATTTTAAAATAATAGACAAAAAACTTAATTGATAACTGAAACATAAAAAGTAGCACCATGTCTGGTATATAGTAGCAGACTATGTTTGATGAATACATTACAAATATTGAATGTCCATGATCTATTATGGAGATGAAAGAAAATAAGCCTGGAGACAGAAATTATGGAAAACTTGGTGATGTATGTGGGATGTGGGCAGAGCCTTGAAACCTGAGCATGGCCTTGAATAGACCAAGGGCAGCCACCATGTTCCAGGTAGAGGGCTTACCATGAGTAAAGATTAGTGTATGAATACCTTGGATCAATCAAAGTCTTGTTCAAAGCAAAGTTCATGTATTTTCCTGTTTTTTTCCTCAGCTTTGTTTTATTTTAGTTCATATCCTAATTGCATAGTACTATTTTTTGATGGACTCACTCTTTTCTGACCTATTTCATTAGATATTAAATGTATGATCTCATACAGTGCTAAGAGGAAGGGGGAAATCCAGGTTGGATTCTATTTTGGTTGAATATCATTTTTTCTATCCTGTTCTTGCATCCAAATGTGGCCCCCTGTAGGTACCTCTGAACCCTATAGGAGTCCCAGCTGTTGTCTTGTACCTGCTAAGTTCTGCTTGTCAAATTCTGTCTATTTCTGAAAAGCACGAGGTAGGGAGGACAACAAGGACTGCACCCTTTGCTAAAAGTCATCCTGATCCTCTTCCTTGTGAAAGCCCGGGGATTTCAGACTGGCAGATAGAGGACTTTATGGCTCCAACAGCCATTCTGAACTCCAGCGTAATGAAGGCATGCAGGTCAATTACCCATCTGTTTGTGTTTCTATTGCTGTGAATTACGGTATCCATCGCTGACAGCTCATTGGAGTGGAATGAAAATAAGACAATAATTCACCGGGTGAAACTGTGCAGAAAGGGCAAAAAGGCTATGATCTCATTCAGAAGTTCAGCCCTGTCTCTGAGATGGGTCATTTGCTCTCTGGGAAATAAGGAAAGGCAGCTACCTGGGGGAAAGGTGGGTGGGTTCTGGCTCCCTCTTCTGGAGAGAATAACCTTTTCTATTCCAAGGTATCATCATCTATTTTGTGGGACCTTAGGGAGTAGACTTGGAGCCCTTGGATGAAGGATCCATTTTCACTTATCAGAAGTTCTGAGGTTCAGTGACACAGGATGCTTCAGCAGGCAGAGAACTCCTTCCTCAGCAGAATTTGAAGGTTGATACAGTAAGAATGCTTTAAAGAATCCAAGGTCCAAATGGCACGTGGTAGATTGGATTGTCATTAACTCACATTCAGTGGCCCTGCCTGTAGTGTCCTCCCTTTGAAAACATTGCATGGCTCTGCCCTGAACTCAGGTGAGTTCACATAATACATTTTGGCCAATTAAATGGGGGTGGAAGTGATGTGTGCAACTTCCAAAATGAAGCGAGAAGAACCAACAAGTGGGTTCATCAGTTTGTCTTTCCACATCCCCACGGGGTACAGCAATGTTCTATACTGAGGCCGCCAGACGAGTGGAATCACCAAGGACTGTGTCCATGTTGTAGCATCAGTAAGAAAGGAGCATTTCCTTTTGCCAACCACTGAGATTCAGGGATTCTTTGTTAGCACAGCATAACCTGGTCTACACTGGCAGACACAGGAGTAGGAAAACTATGACCTATGTGTCAACTTATCCCACCACCTGTTTTTGTAAGTTAATTGTATTGGAGCGCAGCCACAGAGATCTAACTATTGCCTATAGCTGCTTTCACATTACAACAGAAGAGCTGAGTACTTGCAATAGCAACTGAGGGAGGCCCACAAATCGTAAGGCCATCTGGCTCTTCTCTCAAAAAGTTTGCCAGCCCCTGAACTGATTGCTCATTAAGATTCTTTCAACCTTGATTTTCTAGGAATCTACTCTGTACCGCCATTACATTCATCTACTAAGCAAAGATCAAGTTGTGATCTTCATGTGTCAGGCACTCTTCTGGGCTCTGGAGAAAATACCAGAAATGAAAAACAAAACCCTTGCGCTACCAGGATTCACCTTTCAGTGAGGGAGATACACAATGAATGAACATGTGAAAACAGAGGGCGGTTTATACCGACAAAGACCTGAGGGGCAGGGAACTTCTAAATGACAATTTTAATTCTAAAAAAGGAGAAAATGGTCTAAACTATAAAATCACCAAGGATAAAGAGGTAAACTTATTTTTACAATTAAATTTCATAAAATTTCCCCATGAAGGATACCTTCAAGCTTCAGGAAGAGGTTGATTCCGTTTAAGCAAAAGCTTCTTCACAGAATGCATGATAAAATCCAAATCTGACACCCAGAAGACTCTGCGTGGCCTGATCCCTAGATCAGCAGATGTCCCCAAGGTCTTCCCTCACCTGGCCCCCTTGCTTTGCTACACCCCCCCACCACTGGCTCTGTTCCCATGGGCCAAGTTCCTTCCCGTCCAAATTTTGGCCCCACTGTTATTAACTGCATGACCTTGTGAAGTTAAGGCCAAGAGGCTTACCTGCTCTGATGCTCAGTTTGCTCATTAAAGTTTCTGTTGTAGGGCTGGTGTCAAAATTAAATGAGCAACTTTATATTTTGATTGTGGCGTATCTTGATTTTATGATTGAATATGTTTGTCAAATCACAGAACCCGTTCACCTCAAAAGGGTAAATTGTTTTGGATGTAAATGATACCTCATGAATTGGAAAACAAAATCAATTATATAACACATGTTAGCGTCCTAGTACATGACCACTGTTCAACTAATATCATTCCCTCATCTGTTTTCTGTGCTTTCCCTGCAGGCCTTTTGCTATCGCGGGCATTTCCCTGTTGGCATCCCAAAGCACCCCGCACATACCACAGATTTTACCAGAACACCGATCACATCGTGCTATGTGTGTCTATGTTCATGTTCCCCCTGGTCTCTGAGCTCCTGGAATGGAAAAGGCAATGCCTCATTCATCTCCATTTCTTGGTCGCCTGGGGCACCAGTAAATGTGTCTGAAGGAAGGTGAACGTAGACAGATCACACTGCGGAGAAAACTGGTTCCCTGCTCTGTGCCCAGCACGCCCCACCTCTCTTAAGCCATCCCTCCCTCATGAGCAGGACCTGATGTCTTTCCCAACATCACAGCTGGAAACCTGAAGCCATATTAACTTCAGCTCAGCAGCGAAAGAGACAGGTGCACAGGCGATACGAAATGACCTGACCGCTAATTTCAGCACATATTTGTTTTGCATCCATAGCTATAAATCATGACTCTTGGGGACGACAGCTGTTTTGAAAAATATTTCTCTGCATTCTTTCCAAGATACCAAGCACAGTGCTAGATCCTAGTAGGTGTGCAAAAATAAAACTGCTCAATGCGGCAATTATTTGGAAAGTCCTTTCCCTCATCACTTTATTAAGTCGAGTGTTGTCCTAGATGCTACAGATATGGAAGATGAATAAGATGTGATTTCTAACCTCACGAGTCAAGGGGTTAGGAATGAACCCAAATGGCATGTATAGTCCCACATCAGCCAAGTCGTATGCCACAGAACCATAAATCTACAAAGGTACCCAGAATCAAATACAGTCAGGAAACTCTGTGTATTTAATCCACCTCTTGAGACTCATAGTCCACATCAGCACAGTTAAGGCACTGAGAAGGCCTGCAGTAAGTGAGTGTGGTTTATGCCATTTAATCCAGTGCTTCAGGAGCATCTGTTGAGTTACTGTGTGTAAATAAATAACCTCAGAATCTCAGTGGCTTCTAACCACAAAGGTTTGTTTACTGCTCATGTTTCATGTTGGTTGGGCTTTGTCTCTTGCCCAGAAGTCTTCTCCTCTTAGGGTCTAGGCTGGAGGAGCAGCCTTCCTCAGGTATATGCCATTTGGATAACAGAGAGGAAAGAACAGAAGTCAAGACAATGCCACCCAAAGTGTCTGCTAAGATGAGGCATGCATCTTGTCCTCTCACATTCCCTTGTCCGAAGCAAATCCCATGGCCGAGTCCAATCTCAGCTAGACGAGAAGAGTGCACCTCCCGCAGGACAGCACCACCAGCCACACAGCAATGCCCTGGCTGTCCCCCGAGAGGAAGCCAACAGTGCAAGCATGTGAGCTACCCCAGAATGAGCTGGTTGTTGCGCCAAACCTTTTCTTAAAAAATTGAATGATCATAGTCTTCAGCAATTTCACTCTTCAGGTATATACCCAAAAGGTTTGTAGACAGGTTTCAAACAAAAACGGGTACACAGATGATGGTAAGAGCAACATTCACAATATTCACACTGAGGTGGAAGCGACCTCAATGTCCACCAGCCCATGACTGGCCACCAAACTGTGGCACAACCACAAGGTGAAAGTTAAGTCAGCCATGAACAAACGAAGTGCTGATCTAGGTTACAACATGGATGAACCTTGAAAACATTTTGTTAAAGAAACCAGACACAGTAAAAACACATATTGTATTATTTCATTTATAAGAAATACCCAGAATAAGCAAATCCATAGAGACAGAAAGCAGATTAGTACTTGCCAGGGGCTGAATAGAGGGAAGAATGGGGAATGATTGCTTAATGGGCACAGAATTTCCGTCTGGGGTGGCAGTAGAGGTCTGGAATTAAATAGTGATGATAGTTGTACAACAGTGTGAGTATACTTAACGCCACTGAACTGCGCATTTTACAATGGTTAAATAAGCTTTATGTTATGTATATTTTACCACAATAAAAACGAAAAGATTCAAAACAAATTGATCTGACAGTTCAAATAAATTTAAATCAGTATCTATTTATTGAGTACGTACTAAGAACGAAACACAGAACTAAGAATAAGTAGATAACGAACAAATAAAAAAGGATATGGTTTCTTCTCTCAAGGCTCTTGATTACAATTTAGGAACAAACATGTACAGTCGTGTGCATAAGACAAGGTGGAATGCATCGAGAATATAATAAAGGCACACCGAAGCTGCTGTTTGCAGTGCCCAAGGAGAGCTTCGTTCTGACTGAGATGATTTGGGGAAGTGGGGAATAAGGACTGACTTAACAATCTTAAAAAATACACTGGTACCAGATCTATCAGAGTCAATGAATTGACTTCCACGAGTGATTTATTTCCGTTTTTGCCGTCTTGGTGCCTGGTTTCTGCACAGCCAGTGAGCTCAATGAGGAACTGAATGGGACACAGTTATTAAAGGAGATCATATCACCACGCTGACCATTTACCACGCAGGATCTCCCTGCCGTGTACTCAGCCAAGAGTTTATTGAAGGTATGGCCCCAAAGGACCACACATTGAGAGGTAAGTCCTCTGAAGTCCCTTCTCTCAACAGCAGCCTATACCCCATCAGAATGTCCACCTCTTCATACAAGTCTAAGTCTTGAGTCGCCAGTTGATTCCAGATTTCTCCAGGTCAGAGGCAGCACTTCCAATAGCCCGGTACAGGCAGGATGTTGCAAGGCCTCACTAAATGTCTGTTAAAAAGGCATTTGATCTGTTCCAGTTCTGGACCCTTCGGAGAATATGAGAATAACTATGGAAATGGAATACCTAGCCACATAGACAAGTGGGCATCGAATTTTAGGAAAATTTCAGACTTTCTAAAGTAACTAGCAGAACCTATAACTCTTTCTCTAATAAAACTATGATTACGATTTATATGCTCCAGGTTGATAAACAATGGAGTGCACAGTGTCAGAGCACTGACGGTGAGTGGGCCTGGGTTCAAATTCTTGCCCTGCCACCTCCAAGAGAGTCAAGCTCTGAGAGCCTCAATTTTGAAATCTGGAAAATGGATCTGTGTTGAGGTGTCCATGAGATACTAATATTAAAAAATGAGGACTATACCTGGCATGTGAGAATTATCCAGTAAATTGTAGCTATGATTATTATTTTTTATTAGCCCCCTTGGTTTTTAGGTCAGAGGCTTTCTACATATTTTCCTATTAAATGAAAAATAACGGCTCCAAGGCAGAGGTGTTTTTATTACCGTTTTTCAGATTACAAGTCCTGAAGAAGCTCAGAGACTTAATTAACCAGTCCAAACTCTTATCACTACCCAATGTGCTCTCCTGATCCTCCCCATTCTCTTTGTTTTCTGCCTGAGTCTTTAATTGACATTTCAATCCACTCTTCCAAGAGGAACTCTACTTCTCCTTCTGACGGCACAGAGAACAGAGTGCTCCTTGGCTCATAAAGGAAAACCAATATTTGGCTGCCTGCAGCTGAATGGAAGCCAGCAACCCCATTGGCACGAAGGTGATGCTCTTTTATCCAACAGACAGAATCATGGGAAGGCAGAAATGAGGATTCCCATCAGTGCCTCCCAGGCCCCTGCTAATGAGGCAGGAAGGACCTTTGTCACAAACCATTGACTGCAACCCTGGGCTGATTCTAAGGAGGACTCATCCCCAGGTGCACTGGCCACAGTCACTCAGTGGTCCACTCTGGGATCAAAAGGCCACATGCAGCCCTGGCTGGTGTAGCTCAGTGGATTGAGCGCGGGCTGGGAACCAAAGGATCCCAGTTTGATTCCCAGTCGGGGCACATGCCTGGGTTGCAGGCCAGGTCCCCAGTGAGGGCCATGTGAGAGGCAACCATACATTGCTGTTTCTCTCCCTCTTTCTCACTCCCTTCCCCTCTCTCTAAAAAATAAATAAATAAATAAATAAAATCTTAAAAAAAAAAAAAGGCCACATGCAGTGACAGGGGTGTAGGAGAGGCAGGAGCTTATGAAAAGCAGACTTGATCATGTCCTGTCCCCTCTTCCTCCACTACTACAGTTGGGCAGGGATGTATTACCATTCTACCCGCATCTAGAATGTGTTGTACTGATTCAGACCTCTTCCAGAGAACAGAAGTAGCCTTAGGATCCCAGGTGACTAAGAACTGAAAGCTGGAGGACCTTGGGAAAGAGATTTTACCTTTCTGAGCCTAAGTTTCAGCATCTGTATAATGGGGAAGATAAACCCTATCTCTTCATTACTTGGGAGGGACAAATTGGCTAGTGGATATCAGCATATGTCTAAGAAGAAGCAGCAGCTCAAAAAGTGTTCTTTCTGAACAGTTCTATGCTCTCTGTTCCTTTCTT
Organism: Micronycteris hirsuta; assembly: GCA_004026765.1. Taxonomy (NCBI): domain Eukaryota; kingdom Metazoa; phylum Chordata; class Mammalia; order Chiroptera; family Phyllostomidae; genus Micronycteris; species Micronycteris hirsuta. Next base: position 64,533 of record PVJI01006127.1, read on the forward strand.
TCTATCTCTCATTGCAAGATGATGTTGAAGATAATCGTTCTCACTTCATCGGTGGTGTCTAGCTACTGAGGAAAGAGATTGTTGGTGCTGCTTCTCTCCCTGGGCCTCCTCCTTTTACTCCTCCCTCTCCTCCCCCTCTCTCCCCTCCCTCTCTTCCTCTCCTCTATCCTATCTCCTGCCTTCCCTCCTTTTCTTCCTTCCTCTTTCTCCCCCTTCCCTCCTCCTCCTAGTCTCCCTCCTTCTAGTGTCACTTCAGCACCAATCATGCACAAAAGTTCAATTCAGCAACGTGTGTTGAGTTCCTCTGTCCATGGCACTGTGCTGAATATGATGAAACAGAAAGTTGGCAAGGCACAGCCCTCTCTTAAAGAGAAGAAATAAAACCAAAACACAAATGAATGTGTTGCAAGATGAATAAAAAAAATAATCATACCATAAAAGAAGTCTTAAAAGAGGTTTTTCAGAAGAAGTGGTATTTGGAGGATTAAGGGACATGGCCCCTACCTGGAAGGTACAACAGCCAATTCCACAGAAGAAGCACATATACTTTAAAGACTGCTATCCATGCAAGGTAGCGTAGTGGCTAGCACACAGTAGGTCCTCAGGAAATGGTTGTTAGGCTGAACCGGATCCAGTGTAATGTGGAATGAGAAGTGTAAAAGTTCCAAGAAAGCAGAGCTCACTGTGTTCTGGGCAATTCATTCATTTAATTATTCATTCATTCATTCATAAATAAGTTTAACAAATAATACTCTGAGCACTGTTTATATACCAGGTTCTATATGTTTTTCTAGAGATAGAGAGGGTCCCTACCATCAAGGAATTCACACTTTATTGGAAGAGTCATACCGGTAATAGAATGATTGTGTGTGTGTGTGTGTGTGTGTGAGTGAGAGAGAGAGAGAGAGAGTTCTAGAGAAGAAGGTGGGTGGGGTGCCTAATAACCTGGGCAGAGAAGGTAAGAGAAGCTTTTTTGGAAGAAGTGGAAGTCCAGAAATTTAAGAGGTGATGTGCAAAGGTACAAAGTAATACAAAATAATAATTTAAAAAGATGTCTATAGTGAAATGTAATAAATTCCATTGTTCTGGAGTAAGGATATGAGTATATGTTGGATTGCAGAATAAGACAAAGACAAGAAGTTAGGCAAGGGTTTGATTCTGTTGCCTGGTGCCAAGTTAAGAAGCTAAACTTTATACCAAAATCTCTACAGAGGAAGTGAGGGGTTTAAAGCAGGAATGTGACTGTATTAGATTTGATTTTAAGAAGACCACACTTGTGTCTGTGACAGGGATGGAGAATAGGAGGGATGAGAATCAAGGAGGCTGGCTTGGCAAAGATCGTAGGGTACATGGAAGGGAGGAATGACGGGGGAGGAGCTGAACCAAGGAGGGGTGCAGAAGGCAGGATCCCTGATGTGGGACGGACGTTAGTGTTGGGCACTGAAAGATGAACTGAACTTGATAAAAGAGAGTACCGAGATCACTTAAGGCATGAAGGGATTCTGGATGCATAAGTGGTAGGAGATAGAGCCTAGTCTCAAAGGAGCTGAGGTTTCAAGCAGAGACAGAGGAAAGAAAAAAGTGAAGGATTACAACGATGGAGGAGGAAAGAAGGAAGAAGGAGAAGGAGGAAGAGGAGAAATCATTTGAGATCAACAAGTGAAATAGGTGAAATGGACCATTTGGACATGAATAATTAGAAGGAGGCTCTTAAAACACACCAGCCTCAGGTGTCCCTGCCTGGAGGTGCAAGAAGTAGATGATGCCTCACGTTACCAGCCTTTTCACCCCATATCCCCTCACTGTCTAACCTTCATCTTTTGAAGATCTTTACCTTCTTCCTCTTCAACTTTCTCTTTGAGAAGCTGAGAATCGGCTAGTGACCTCACTCCTTTTATTTTCATTAAGAAAAATATCATGTGCCATTGAACCTAAGATGTCATTCACTGTGAGACATATAATTATTTTATGTACACTAGGATAAAAACAGCCTGCCAATTAAACTATGGCATGTCATTAGTTATAAGAAACATTCTAATTTCAGAGATGTAAATTAAATCTATGAAAAGTAATCAGAAGAAAAGTTCAAGAAAATGCCCCCATTACCACATCAATGACCTGTAGCCACCTCTGAACCCCTATGTCCTTCCATCCTCCCTTCACAATAGATAAACTAGCAGGCTCTCTTATTTAAGGCAAATAATTGGATTAATACACAAGACCCTATTTACTCTTGTCTGCTCAACTTGGAGCTAGAAGTCATCCCTCTTTCTTGCAGAATTAACTTTTCCATCTCTGAATAATAATTTCCATCAGTATGCAAGTTTTGTTGTTTCCATATTTAAAAAGAAGAAAAACCCCCCTACTCCACATCACTTTCTGCTACCGTGCCCTTCACTGCCATTCTGCTCTGCGGTTGGCTGTACCACCTGCCTTCAAGTCCTCTGTTTCCGCTTCCTCCAGACTACATTTGGTTCAGGCTTTCATCTCTATAACTCCATCAAAACACTTTTGTCAGGATCACCAAAAACCCCATGTTGCTAAATCCACTGCTTAGGTCTCAGTCCTTATCTTAATTCTCCTATCGGCAGCATTTCTCACAGTTGACCAGGATCTCTGTTTCGAAAAACATTTTTTACGTGGCTTCCAAGATACTATACCCTCTTGGATCTCTTCCCACCTCCTTGGCCACTTCTTAGCTTTCTTTTCTTGTTCCTCATTATCATCCCATTATCCCAACCCTTCAATATTAAACTCTCCATGGCTCAATAACTGGATTCCTTCTCTTCTCTAACTACACTTTCTCCAAGGTAATCTATCCAATCTCACATCATTAAATATCATCTCTATGCTAATTTATGTGTTGGCTTCTCTCCTCTGACTTTCCAAATGCACGTTCAACATATACATTTGTATATATAATAGACTTATCAAACTTAGGTTAAAAACCCAATTCCTCATGTCCCATCAAAACTTACCCCTCCCACAGTCCTCACCATGTCAGCAAGGCAATCCCATCAATGCATTTACTCAGGCAAAATTTGGGGATCACCCTCTTTTCTCTTGCACTCACAAGTTTCTCAGTGCACTACTGAAAAATGATGTCAGCACTACTTAAAAATATATCCGTAATTCAATCACTTCTCACAACACCCACTGCCACTATCATGGTCCGGGCCACCATTTTCCCTCAACTTGACAAACACAAAAGCTGCCTAACTAGGTTCCTTGTACGTGTTCTTCCCTTCAATAGTCTTCTAGTCAGCGGGCATTGTGATCTACTTACACTACAAGTCAGTTCAAGTTACTCCACTGTCGGCATTTGCAATGGCTTCTCACTTACACCTGAGCAATAATATCTAAGGTATTTGCCACGGTCTTCAAATCCCTACCTGTCCTGTTCCCTTGGAGTCTCTGACTATAAAGAAAATATATTTCTTTGTTTACTTGTTTATTGTCTGCTCCCCCCACATACTAAATATAAGCTCTAAAATCATTGAGACTTAGCTCATTCATTGCTATATAGCAGCTCTTAAATCAATATCTGATACAGAGTTTATGTTCAACAAATATTGCTAAATAAATATGTGAGTATATGAATGAAAAAATTTCTGGATCATCCCTAGGTTTCAGCAAAATATTCTTTCTGCATCCCTTTCCACATCAGTGAGCTACTGAGGCAGAGCTCTGCTCTCTGTATACCTCACCAGATGGATGCTTGATTAAATTACATGACAATGTCAGTAAAACGCTCAACGGGCTTCTTGGAGAGAGAAGTATAAAAATAAGAAGTTATCATCACGCTGTTAGCATTATTACTACGAGAAGCTGTTGTTTCTTTGACTACTAATAGCCTCTGATCATTTCTATGATCCTTTTTTCCCTTCATTTTTAGTCTCCTCTGATCCTCTTCCTTCTTTCCTGTTTCCTTCTCTTTACCTTTGCCCTGTTTTGTGAAACTTGGATGAAACACCACAAGGTAAATGTCATTACAGTGTCATTCATTATCATCTCTATCTGCCAAAATGAAGCTCTGCAGACCCTCCCCTCCCAGCCTTGTTCAGAGGCATTGGGAGAGGAACAGAGAGCAACACCATTCAGAGAAGGAGAAGCTCTAAAGTCGCCCCCCTCTGCCACGTGTCCTCACCTACAAAATGGGGATGTTATTTATGCCTCTTTTGTAGCGATTCTGTGAGGATTGAAGATGTAATAAATACACCTAGATAATACAAACAAGTCTAACTTAAAATAAATATAAATGTAATAACAATAAATTAGCACAGTCCCTGTCTCGTAAGGAAGAGCTGAATAAACAATACCTGTTGCCTAGCCTCAGTGCATGCAGCCTGCCCTTCTGCTGGGCTGGACCACCTGCTGCTTTCGGATGACCCTGCTACATCCATGCTTTTTATTTCCAGAGGATGTCAAGATGGAAGACGTTATTAAATACATTTTTTCCTAGCGGCATATTACATACACAGAAACGTATGCATATACATCACGTGTGTGCGGCTCTATGTGTTTTCACAAAGTAAACACACCCATGTGCTGCCACCCACATTGAGCAGCAGAACATCACCAGTGCTTCTAGAAACATCTCTGCTCCTCCCCAATGGTGAGTGGTCCATGGATTCTAAGACAATATAATTGTCTTCATAAGTTTGAGCTGTATGGGAATGGACTCATACTGTGTGCACTCATCTGTGTCTGGTTCTTATACTCAATGTTCTCTCCATGATATTCTTCCATATTGTTTCATGAAAGGGTATTTATTCTGCTCTCATTTTTGTGTTGTAGCCCATTATGTGAATGTATGACTATCTATTCATTTTCTCGTTGGCGGGCATTTGGGCCTACTTCCATTAGGATATTTTGAATAAAGTTGCTATGAACACCCATGTCTTTTGGTGAACATAGGTAACATTTCTGTTGGGTGTATTCCTAGGAGCTGTAATTGCTAGGTGGGACAACAAGGGCATACTGAGTTTTAGTAAATACTACAAAAGCGTTTTCCAAAACAGTGGTGCTCACTCATTCCCTCTGCCCCTCACAATGCGGGTTAAGTTCCCACGGCTCTGCATTGTCACTTGTTGGTATTGCCAGTGGTTTTCATTTGAGTCAGACTGATTGAGGTGTTATGATATTGAATTGTGGTTTTAATTTACATTTTCTGAGGACTAGAAAAGTTAATTACCTTTCCAAATGTTTATTTGCCACGTTGATATTCTTGTTTGTGAAGTGCCTGTTCACATCTTTTACCCATTCTCATACTGGATTGTCTGTCTTTTTCTTATTGGTTTTAGGAGTTATTTATATGTTTTGCAAAGAGTTCTCTGTCAGATACATATATCACAGATACTTCCTTCTACTCGGTAGCTTGCATTTTCATCCTGTGAATAGCAGCTTCCGATGAACAGAAATTTTTAACTTCAGTGTAGTTCAATTTATCAGTCTTTCCCTTATACTTAGTGCTTTTTGTATTCTGCGGAATAAATTATCAGGCTACCGCAAAGTCAGGAGATACTCTTCTGTCTTATATTTAAGAAGTTTTTTTCTTTTACCTTCCAGCATCAGAAGATTATTCTCCCTCAGATACCATTTTTTCCCCATGATTCCTCTACCTAGGCAGACAGAATGAATGACTCCCTCTTCTGGACCTCCACAATAGTAAGCATTACTTTCATTACCTCTATTATATATTACCTTGAATCATATGTATCTCCCTGTCCATCCTTTCCATCTCGTTCTCATACTCTATTCACTCAATTCTCTAAACTCTTCATGATCTTTTTACTAAATCCTGGTCATGATGCCTTCTAAGTACAATAACTCTAAAATTGGCCTATTTTTCTCACCGCCACTGCTACCTCCATGTCTAAATTTGTGACATCTCATCTTAAGTACTGCAATAGCCTCTCACCGGTCGCCAGTCTGTAACCTGTCCTTCTCTAATTAATTGACCACACACAAAAGCCAGCATGGTCTTCTAAAAGATCAATCTCTTCAGGCCCCTTCCTTTCTGAAAACCCTTCCATGGTGCCCATTACTGTCAAATTAATGTTTCACTCATTAACGTGCTGCAGAGGCCATCCAGGATGTGAAGGATCACTTTGTCTTTCTCGCCACTGATGTAGCAGCTCTAACCTCTTAAGACTTTTTTAGTTCTTCAAACGCCCCTTCATAAAGACTCTTCTGTCTGCCTCCATATCCATGACCCTGCCCTCGTCTTCATCCTTCGGGTCTCATCGCATGCATCATTTTTAACAAGAAAACTTTCCTGACTCCCTAGTAAATTAAGTCCCCGTGCTAACCGGTACTATAAAACTCTCATATTTTTCTCCATTACAATGCACTATGCCTATTAGTGTTTAAGTCCCTCTTCTCTGTTAGACTGTGTTTCCTTCGGGTAGAAACCGAGTCTTGTGTAGACAAGGATACTGCTGTATCCTTGTGCCAAGCTCAACGCTAATATGGTTCCTTAAAAAAATATGTGCAGGATAGGCAAAAGTAGGCTTACAGCTGTTCATACAGGAAATACTACAATAATTAATAAATAATAACGCAAGAATAAACTCTGTGTTTCATTACTCACAACTGTAAACTGATTCTTGCCCCACCCTCTGTAGAGTGAGTTGAAACAAACTGATTCGTGTTCATATGCCCATGGTATAAAGCACTGGGCTTGGCACAGAGTCAGTCTCAAGAAAGATCTTCATAAAACGCTAGAAACAGTAGCACTGAGAAGGTCTTAAGGACCACTAACTTCAATTGCCCCACCTAACGGAATGATGACTAAATAACCTCCGTAACATGCTGACCAAATGTCATCTATGTATAACTCAGAGAGTCACTACATACTTCAGTCGGCCATTCTAGGTTTGGCATGACACTGCATCAGAAAATCTATTTCATACTGAGTTTAAACTGAGATCTATTTTATCTCAGTTAAAAGCTGGGTCCTTGTAGTTTCCTCTAAGTAGACCAGGTTTAGCCCGTTTAATCCATATCAATGAATCTGACTATCTTTTCTGCAAGACAATCCTTCAGGTATCTGCAGACAAGACCTCTTGCTCCAAGTCAACCCTCCTCAGCTATTTATCATAAGACACCCTCCTTCAGACACACTGTAGTTTCTTAATGTCCCTCTTGAGGTATGATGCACAGACCTGAACCAAATCCTCCAGGGGTGCTCTGACTGATCTAGAATAAGACAAAGCTCTCACCTCCTTTGTTGTGAATAGTATATTTCTGTAATGTGACCAATGGCAGACCTGAGTTTTGGGGGACTGAGACTTTACTCTAGCTGCTTCATGAAAAAAAATAATTCAAAATTAGATATGAAAGTGCATATTTAGAATGAGAAAGTCTGAGGCCCTAAAAGGTGAGGGAACCCTGGGCTTCAAGCTTCATTAGTTTCATGGTAAATCAGCCTCTCTAAATGTCCCCACGATCTTAATAACTTCCTAGTAACATCCTGTGAATCCATTCTAAATATATTCCAATTATAACTCACAGGTCTCTCCTCCTCCAACAGCACAGCAGGGTGATCAGTGCGGGCTGAGCCGAACTTCCTGCATTCAAAGCCTGCTGGCAACTTAAGGTCACTGTGGGTATCACAGGAACGAACCAGTACCACTGGCACACCCAAGGCAGCGCTGACTTTCCTGCCAGGCGTTACCGAGCTCATCTGTCTACTCTTTTCTCTACTGAAGAGGAAGGGTTATTCTTCCTGTATCTGAGGGTATGTTTTGTTTTAACACTAAGCCACTTTCTTGGCCTGAATTTCCCCGAGGACTTTCATTCATTGTTCCCCAGTGACAACTTCCAAGCTCTCCCTGAACCATTTCCCAACCATCTTCTATAACGGGAGCATGAATCAAACAGTTGCCAAGGAACCAGAATATAAAAGTCATATTAGGCTCTGCTTAGCTCTACCTGCCAATCTCAACCCAACTTTCCTCCCACTGACATTCACGATCACCTTTATCATATCCCTTTCTAGAAGGTCACATTTTTAGTCTGCTCAAAGGTAAAGCATGCCATTTCTTTTTCCGACTGTAAGGTTAATACACGATCAGAAAAGTTAGAAAAGGCACCGCAAGCCCAAAGTAAATCATCTATAATCTCACCATCCACAGGTAACCTCTTTTAACATCTCAGCGCATTTCCTTGCAATATTTATTTTCTTTTATTCTTTTATGCCGTCATGCCATACATTCAATCAGAAACCATCCATTTTTAAATTAACACTATATCAAATCATTGTCCCATATACTTGGGAATTCTTTACAAACAACGTTTTAGTACCTGCCTACTGTTACATTGTATGGATGCTACATTCATTCACTTAGCTTCTTCATGTGGAAAACTGAGAGTTTTACATTGTTTTTAGTCATTGTAAATTATGCTTTTTAAAACAACACTATCTATACTTAGAGCCTTGTTAATTTTTCCCTACAATCTCCTGTCCACTTTATGATGAATTAATAAGGGTAAAATTACTCTTTTAAAGAGTATATTATTCTCAGGTCATGAGTGCTCATGGAGCACTAGCATGGACCTGATATATAACAGACATTAAACAAATACAAATATTTATATAGAGCAACAAATTAATCATTCTAGTTGTTACATTCTCGCTAGCAAAGCCTAGGAGCATGTCTCTCTACACTCCAGACAGCACTGAGTGTTCTCATCTGTCAGCTCGGCTAAAAGCACACACACATGCACAAACACATGTGTGTACGTGTATGGATATACAGAAGACCACAAATTCTTAACAAATAAGGGAAAAGAAGATTACACAGAACTGAAAATTTCATAAATTGTTCTATTACTCTTGGAATTCAAGTAACATCTGCCAAAATACATTGAAAATCGAACACCATAATGTAGGAAATTCAGACAATATAATATAGAACTATAATATAATACTAGAACTGGAGCATCTATAAATAACACCTTTTAATATTTTTATCAAAATAATCAGATAAAGCTCACATTTCCATTCTCGATATCTGAAAACTAATTAATAATCATGAATTTAATGTCCTGTCTATATTAAAAATTTGTAATTGTATCATGACTGTCTTAGTTTTCATTGGTTTCCCTGACTTTCATCTACTTCTTTCTCCCTGCACATCATGCCTCCCTGTAGGCTGCCGCCCCCTCCGCCCTCTGCCCCCGCCCCCTTCGCCACCAGCACCCACCTTGAAGATGAAGTTTGCTCTCGGTGCTTTGCAGAAGGACAGAACTCACAGAGTCCAGATTGTCATAACTGTTACAGCCCAGAGGCCCAGTGCGTGTCTCCGTGACCTGGAGGCGACATTAAGGGTGACAGAAATGAGAGAGACACCCTTGTATGGGACAAACCCTGCAATATGGGCCCCGGCAGAGCAAAGCCAGCAGAGAAAGCCATCTGCCCTGAGCCACGGTCCAGGCCTGGCTGTCTCCAAGCAGATGACAAGTTAGCACGCTGATCAAGCAGACAGTCTGGAGCCAGAGCACCCAGGTTCTACTCATGGTACTCACTTCGCAAATCTGCTTTAAGTATCACATGAACTAATAAGTCAACAGTAGAGTATATTTCAAGAGCATGGGCTTTAGAATCAGGAGAGAGCCGGAGTTAAATCCTGGCTGGTCCATTTATTTGCTCTGTGACCTAAGGAAGTCACTTAACTTCTCTAGCTTGAAGCTAGTAAATCCTTTCCAAAGAGGACGTGACTAGACATGATTGGGTGTAGGTGCCTAACACACGGCGCACACTCAAAAATGAGCATCTTACTGCCAAAAGTCTCTTAAATTGTATTACGTCCATATGTATTATTATTAGGCAAGAAACAATAAAAAAAAAAACCAGCACCACCACAGAACAAAACATCCTGATCCTACGGTGTGGGTTTCCAAAACATCGTCTTAGAATAAGTGAGGTGGTAGATCATAGGTGGATGGCTATTCAAAAAGGTAACTTTGAAACAGGACTAGTTTAGTATGAGAAGAGGTTTCTTCACCCCATTCGCCTTGACTCCCCGCTATTTAACGCAGGCACTGTAGAACGGTTGTGAGATCCACGCCCAACTGTAAAGACACAGTCATGAGTGTGGCAGGAAGTGACGGCTTCGGAAATAGCCACAGGGATCTCCAAACGCCAGCTCTGCCTTCTCCAGCTGAGAAGCCCAGGGCCTGTAACCCCTTTTCTAAGCCTCAACGTCCCCATCGACAAAATGTTAGTACTACTCACCCACCTCAGTGGGGAAAGGGACTGTATATCTAAAGTGTTTAGCCCTTAGGAAATGGTAAATAAATAGAGGACCGTTAGCTTTGGAGTTCTTAACAAATAATGTATTCTTTTTTGAACAGAATAATAACATAGTCGTTAGAACATAGTTGTTAATGATGGACGGCCCAGGAAAAGGAAATCATGGGCAAAATTTCCCTGCCTGGGTCCACTGTTGCGTGACACACAGCTGGCAGGGAGGCCCCTGCTAGTCAGCTGGGGCTGGGGGGAGAGTCGAGAAACATCGAGAAAAAACCAAAGTCCCGGACTGAGTGTGGAAAGCTGTGGTCCTGTAAGAATGGCTCTGGAGTGGCCTCTGTGCGGTTTCTCTGCGAAAGGCCTCGGAAGGAGGCAGGCTGCCCTTCCAGGAGGCACAAAAGAGGATTATCTTGTGACAGGTTCAATATCTCAGTCCCATGCCCTGTCCAGGGGGGAGAGAACCGTTTGGTGATAATAAAAACCAGGCCTTTGCTTCGCTCTGGCTCTGATGGCTTCATAAAGATCCGTCTCCCTGTGCCGAGTTCCCTAACAACATAATCCCCCCAAATACAGGCGATTCTTCTCGGAGAAGTGGCCCTTTGTTTGTTGATCTGATTGATGTCTCCTTTGCCTAGCTCCCTCTTCAGTAACTCTCTCCCTCCCACATTTTTCTCTTGCTTTGGTCAATTTCTGACTCATCTGCCTGAGTCTCCCCACTTCAGTGCTCTCCCCCCAACACACATATACACTTTTTCCCTGGAGATATCTTTGAAAGTCTTAATATAAAGCTAGGTCTGCAATTTATTCAGGAAAAAAAAATGTCTGGAGACTGAGAAGTAAAAAGTAGATATAATCTGGTTGTAAAAATATTGAGATGCAAAAAATTTGCATTGAAACCCTCAGAAGAACTAATCAATTAAATCAAAAGTGTCCTCCCTTATTCTCTTCATAAAGTTGATCCATGAATTTATTGCATTTAAAATGGAATGTATTTTTTTTTTAATTTCTGTGCTGTAAGTCACTGAATTAAAAGTCTACAGCAGTTCTATTTAGTGTGGCTATTAAAATTAAAATTAATTAAAGTGAAATAAACTCACAAATTTAGTTCCTTAGTAGCCACATTTCAAGGGCTCCATTACCCCAAATGACTAGTGGCTATCCTCTTGGCTGGCATAGATATAGGTCATTTCTGTCACCTTGAAAAGGTCTACTGGCTAGCGCTGGTATAGATAAGCATGGTGTAGATAAGCAGAAGGGACTATCTGTTTTTGTAAATAAAGTTTTATTGGAACACAGCCACATCCATTTGTTTACAAATCATCTATGGCTGATTTTTGTGCAACAGCAGCAGAATGAATTTGTAACAACAGAGACCATATGACATGCAAAGCCTTAAATATTTATTATCTGGCCCTTTACAGAAGATATTCACTGACCCCTGGTCTACAGACTAGAGTTCCAGTTCCTGTGAAAGTTCTCTCTCTCTCTCTCTTTGTGAAATCCTGAGCAAAGGTCTTTAACCCTTGGATTACAGTTTTCCATCTGTGACATGGGGGAGGGAGATTAAAAAAACACAGGTGCTCAAAAAATGACGGTAATTCAGTAATCTGAATCCTGCTAGCTCTGTGACTTTGGGAAAATCACGTACCCATTGTTGCTCCCGTTTTTTCAGTTAGGAAGAGAGACTGAGAATCATCCACACAGGAGAACTTCAGGAGTGCAGGAGAGGATTGCTGCTAATTACACTGTGGCCATAGCCGGAGCTGCCCCAGTAAATCAGGACCGATGATCATACTAATGACAGTGCTCATGTAATTACAGGGCACTTGACAACATCAGTCAGAATGGTTGGCAGGGGATACTGTTAGATACATGGGTATGAAGCCAGGGACTGTACCTGCCCATCAACTCTTGAAATACCTGGGCTGCAGCGCTGTTGTCTTAGAAACCTGCCACCCCACCCACCTTCCAGCTGTACCTTGATTGCTCCAGTTGATATCTGGATCTCGTGGAGCCTCCTCATGGTGCCATCACGGTCAACAAAGTAGGATGATGCAAGCTGGTGCAGAGCTTCAACGCTTTGAGTGGCATTCCCTGACTTCCTGTCGAGGCGACTTTTGTCCATGTACATGGTCAAGGCCTCCTCCCCTGCATGGAAAGAAAAGAAGCTCAGGTAGCCTGTCCAGCTTTCGGGTGGGAGGAGCAGCTCCAGAGTGTGGAGACTAAAACACCCTCCAACCTCCCACTAATGTGCCCATATTTCCTTCTGCCACTTAAAGTCAAGAGCACAAGGAAAGAGAAATAGAACATAGGTGGCTGTAAGCACCAAGCTCCTCTGAGACAAGGATCATAGGAAAACTCCCAGCCATCAAGTGCAGTCCCTACTAATCCACTTCATAGTTCTCACCAGCATCACCTCACGACTCACCTCCTCTTTCGGAGGTTCAGTCTCTTCTGTCAATGGATGAATTTACCATAGACCAGGGATGCCACACTCATTTTCACTAGGGGCCACATCAGCCTCGCGGGTGCCATCAAAGGGCCGAATGTAATTTTAGGACTGTGTAAATGTATCTACTTTTTAAACAGTTAAGCAAGAGCTTGGTGCTGCTGCTGGGTAGAAACAAGGTGCTGGGCCAGATATAAGAAGGTGGAGGGCCGGATTCGGCCCATGGGCCTTGTGTTTGCCACTCGTGCCACAGATGATCCCTTCCCCTTCCTTTCTCTTCATCCTCTGTTTACTCCTCATCACCCAGCTCCTCCTTGTCCTCTGCTCTTATCTCCCCCATCTCCACTTCCCTCCTTCCTTCCTCCTTTCCTTTCTCTTTCTCCTTCTGCTACCCCTTCCTAGACAGATAGATGGATGGATGAATAGATGGATGGATGGCTAAAGAGATAGATAGATAGATAGATAGATAGATAGATAGATAGATAGATAGGTGATAGATAGATAGAGATATAGTTTACAGAAAGATATCCAGAAAGGAAAACTCATGTGCTTTTTATAGAAAAAATCTAAACTGTCAGCTCTGTGAAGTCAGACACTGTCTATATTAGCTACTTCTTTATCCCCTGTACAAAGCCCAGTGCTTAGCATATAGCAGATAGTCAGTGAACAATTAATTCATCTCACATATACCAGGCACTGTGTTTCTGAGAGTATGATGGAAAAGAGGTTACATCAAAGGGAGAGGGGAGAAGAAAGACAGAGAGAGATGGATATGCAAACTTACACACTTCACTACATGAAGTTTTCCTTAAAAACACATGCATATGCATTGATTAATAACAGTACTACTTTACGGTGCCTTTTATTTTGCCTAACAAGATGTTTCACCAGAACTTCAGACAGGAAGCTCCACATACACCAATTAAATAAATCTGATCGTTGTGCATCTGGTCTCACCCTCTGCTAACGGTGAACTTGGGGACGTTTCTAAAACTCTCAGTTCCTCAGTTCATTCATTAACAAGCTTAGGAGAAGAATAGCACTTATTCCATAGTGTTATTAAGAAGAAAAAAATAATTAATATATATAAAGTCCCTGTACCAGTGTCTAGTGCATTGTAGCAACCAAAAATCATTTGGAATAATAAAAAGGTGGCCCTGGACTTGAATTAGCAGTTGTGCAGGCAGGTTATTTATCCTCTCCACACTTCAGTTCCTTCAGGTGTAAAATTGGGGTGCTAACTGTACTTACCTCAAACAGCTGTTACAGGGTTACATTAGTCAGTCACGTAGGTACCTGACTCCTGCCTGGCACATAGCACAATGGAAGGAATAACTACCATTATTTGATCACCATAAACTATCAGTTGTATGAGATTTATCCTTACATCTAATCAACCCAACACAATAGGATAGTCAAGGAACAAATACTATCAATACTTTTTTTTTAAATGCTCATCTGAGGACATTTTTTTTTTCATTGCATTTAGAGAGAGAGGAAGGGAGAAAGGAAAGAAGAGAGAGAACCTCAGTGCAAGAGAGAAGCCTCTTGTAAGCACCCAGACTGAGGATCGCAGGTGCCCAGACCAGGAGTCGCACGCACCTGCGACCAGATGGGGAATCAAACCCACAACCTTTTAGTTACGAGACGATGCTACAACCAACTGAGCCATGCAGGCCAGGCCAAACACTATCAGTGCTCTTTGAGGACAAAGCCTGAAATCTAAGATAACTGAAATTTCTTTAGAATGCGGATGGCTTTCTCAGTTAAAGAGAAAAACAATTTGCTTTCAGAAGGGCAGTGGCTGGCATGAGAAGTGGGCGCAGTCCTGACCCAAAGGTTAACTCCTCTGCCTCGGATCCCTTCACGACAGCTTCCAGAGCAGAGTTCCACTGTCAGAGTCCCCACAGGCAGCCTCCTGTCTGTCTCTGTAGCGCCGTCTGTCTCCCTGTCCTGCGCATACCATTCTTCTGCCCCCGTGATTTATCTTACCGATCTTCTTCCCAGGCTTCCCTTGGCCTTTTTTTTTTTTTCCTGTGTGGAATGCCGTTCTGTCTCTGCCCTAAATGTCTGACTGTTGACGTCCTAGCTAGCTTTCTGGGCCCAATTCACATGTCATCAGCCCTTACCACCCGTCCTCTGTCCTTGACCTGGCCAACTTCTGACATTCCTGAGAACCTGCTCAGGCACCCCCTTCCTGGTGAGCTTTCCTCAACCCACCCTCACCCCAGGAGAGACTAGTCATTTTCCCTCTCTCTGTCACGAGCTTGTTTGTCCATTCAGTTTAGTTCAGCGGGCACTGGCCAATGTGTGTGTGCTGAGCACTTTGGCAGGCACTGGGGTGACAAATGAATAAGACATTGTCCCCATGCTTGAGTCACTAAGTGACTAGGCGCCTGCTGTCCAACACGGGAGCCACCAGCCAAGTGTGACTACTGAGCACTGAAGCACGGCCCGTCCAAACTGAGATGCGTGGTCGGTGTAAACTACACAGCAAATATCCGCAAATGTTAAAAAAATGAAATATCCAGTTGTTTATTCTATTGATTACATGTTGAAGTGATACTATTGTTAAGTGAAATATATTTTTAAATTGATTCTCCCCTTTTATTTCCACCTTGAAAACTGTGGCTGTGAGCAAATGTGAAATGGCATGTGTGGCTCACCCTGCAACACACATTTCGTTCCTACTGGACGACGCAGGTCTATGGAAGAGAGACAAACGGGGATCACATCAATGTCTCAGGTGAACAGCGAAGGTGCAGGGATGCACAGAGTGGGATGTACCTGGAAGAAGGTGGCCTGAATCCCTGTTGCTCATGTTCATGTGGGACGCCCATGAGGCCCTGTTGGTCTCGTCTCTCCAGCTGTGCCCCCCACCCCCCGCCACTCTCTAGGTATGCTCTACCCTGCACAAATGTATCCTGTTTCTCTCATTGTTTGAAGTCTGCTTTTCTGCTTTTCTCCTGCTAACTTCTACTCATCCCTCAGCGATCACCTAAGATGACACCTTCGCTGAGAAGTCTTCCCTGAGTCCTCCACTGTTAAACTGATTAAGAACTCTAACCCCCTGATCTCACCATCTCTTATTTCTCTGATACATCACCTATCACATTTTCTGGTGATGGCTAGTTCAACAGCTGACTCTTTCACTAGAAGAGAAGCACTGTGATGTCCAAGAGTATGAGAGAATCTTTCATCATTTCACTGTTATTACCTAGCACAGTATGGGTATGTATTATGTGCTTAACAAATTATTGTAGTATTTTTGGATGAATGAATGAATATGGAAATGATCCAATCTCACAATGTTTATTGATTGACACATCTGCCTCAAAGACTAGACTGCAATCTCCCAATAAGAAGACTCATCATAATCAAAATTAATCTCCAGTTTCCCTGTGCCTCTGAGTTGGGTTCTGAATAAGATGCTCATATTTGCAGTTTCCCTTGAAGCTTTCACCAATCATCCAAGAGGACATGATCTTGCATCCTTTGAATGCCATAGAAACCTAAATAGATTTGACTTTAAAATGACTTTATATACAGTTAGACTTTGAGTGCAGGGGTGGTGGGTGGTGGCCTGGGGGAACAAGGACTCAACCTGCTTCTCCTAGGTCAGACTGAGAGCAGATGTTCAGTTATCCCTTGAAGGATAAATGGATGGGTGGATGGATGGATGGATGGGTGAATAGATGATTGAATGGGTACGTGAATAGATAGATGGGTGAAGAGGTAAATGATTAAATAAGTGAAGAGGCTAGGAGTTAGAAGCAAGCGGCAGAGGAAATAAATATTCCAAGCGTCAGCTCTGGCTCTCTAAGGGGCCTGTGAAAGAGGAGGTGAAGCAAGCCTGTTCCCTCTGGGCTGAGAACTGGCAGCGGTAAACCTTAGATCATGAGGGGTTAATGGGATTCTTGCTGCATTATTAAGATTTAATTTCTTGTTTATTAAGAGAATGTTCTGTTTAGAGTTGCTTTCCCATTTGGGCATTCCTGCAAATTGCCTCTTCACCCCACATAGGCCTTTCCTCGGTCTCTGTCCTCAAGGGGACTTCGCCTCTCTCTCTGCAGCATGGCTTTCAGTGGGGAGCAAAGTGGGACTCAGATGCACAGGGGTGGGGGCTGAGGTGGGAGCTGATCATTTGACCGTTTGAGTCAATACGGGATAGTGCTGCCAGATGGGGGTTGGAGATGGCTGAACTACAGGTTTCTGGGACACGCCTCGTCCTTTTCCTTCTGAGCCCCTGTGACTTTATTCTCAGCCTTCTTCTTAGGCAACAGGAGATGTCCCAAAATGCAGGCTGGGGAACAACAGGTAGACACACAAACACACACCCAAGTACAAAAACATGAAGCCCCACGCATAAAAAGACATTCGTGCAATATGCACACATTTACACACATGTGCAAGCTCACATATACTCATGTATGTGGGCATTGCATCCATATGCGTGTGTCCAATGAGAAGCGTGTGCGTACTGTGTATGTATGTGTACGTATAGGTTACCGTGTGTCCAAGCACCAGTGGGCATTTGCACACCGTTGTCTATGAGCGCACGTAAGCTTAATCATACACATCGCACAGGTATCTGGGCTCCAATGGCTTTCTTTGGGCCAAAATATGATCTTCCAAGGGAGTAAGGGAAACTGATATTCCTGTGTGTCAACCAAGACCCTGAAATTTTCTCTTCACCCCCTTCCAGAAGAAAGTAACTCATATCAAGCATGTTAGGAGTTGAAGAGATTTCACTGAAAAGCTGAGGATCCCATGGATCTGTCTCAGTTGTCAGCGCTCCCGCTGCCTCCACTTGTTCCTTCTCACTCCATTTTCTTCCGCTTCCCTCTCCCTCGGGAGCCATCCGAGTGCGTTTGCTTGTCCCACACGTGACAGTTTACGGATCATCACTGTTGCCTGAGTGTGCCCTTAGGAACGCGCTTGACACCTCAAACAGCTTATCAAAGTGTTTCTCCTAAATAAATACAGTGTTCTTCTCAGGAAAAATTATAGAGAATAAAATTGTCTGCACCTCCTTCTATTTAGACCGGGAAGCTCATATCCAGACAGGAAAATTAATTTCTCAGCGTCTCCCATTCATCCAGTGAGTGGTAGGAATGGGTTTTAATCCTGAGTCCCCAAGTTCCTTAGCCCCATTAAATGATAGCGATAATAATATGAATAATAATAGCAGCAACAATAGCAAAAATTTGTTAGGTGCAAAACACTGCACTGAACGCTTTAAAAGACTTTGTTTAGTCTTTAAAGAGAGGGGAAGGGAGGTAACAAGAGAGGAAGAGAAATACAGATGTGTGAGAAACATGCATCAGTTGCCTCTCCGAACTGGACACCCGGCCCGCAACCCAGGCATGCGCCCTGACCTGGAATCAAACCAGTGACTTTTCCATTCACAGGCTGGTGCTGAATCCACTGAGCCACACCCGTTAGGGCCACACGGAACACTTTTGCTGCATCATTTTATTTAATCCTCACCATATAAATTAAGCACTATTGTTATTTCCCATTACACAAGGGAAAACCAAGGCTTAGAGGAAGAGGGACTTGGAGGAGCGGGAGGCAGGGTCGGAACCCGGACAATCCAACTCCGGAGCCTGCCCTCTCGTTCACCACAACTTACAACTCCCTTCGCTCCCATTGCACGAGGAGGCCCTTCAGAAATATTTTTCCATGAATGAATGAATGAATGAACTGATGACATGAGAAGGACCCCACTGGGTTTCCGGAGCACTGTGCTCAATCAACAGTCGATCTTTTCCCCTCCCCGTCCCCACTCTTCCACACTGAGCCAACATCTAGGGCCTGCTGTCCAAAACCAGAGCTCAGTCCGAAGCTCTGCATATTTTAAAGTGTTGTGCTGTGGAAACAGGAGAGGAATAAGGCTCTGTGAATAATTCACCACCTTGCCTTGGAGAAATTAAAAATATATTTCACTGCAAAACAAAGGTCTTAGTTATTTGGGAATTCCAGAGACTCAGACAGAACGCAGCCTCTAATGGAAGAACTGAATTAGTCGCAATAGTTTTTTTTTTTTTTCCAGGTAAAATGAGAAGTGAGAGAAGTTCACAGAAAAGCATACAGGTTAATGCAACACTCGGTATGGAAGTGATTTCGTTTTCACTTTTACAAGAGAATAAAACTTATGCAACATGATTTAACATTCAAAGTCCGACTTCATCTAATCTCTGACTAGCAGCACCAACGAATCTACGCTGGTTGGTTGCTCTGGGGAACGGGTGGATCAGTGGATGAATCAACCGGTTAAAGACATGGCCAGTGCTGGGTCAAAACTAACGCAGGCTTTATGGACTGAAAGACCTAAATTGAATTTACAAAAAACACACACACAAAACTTAGCTTTGTCACTTACTAGTCATAATACTTCTGAGTCTCGCTCAGCTCTCTTATCTATAAAATACAGATAATTTGACTGAACATGCAGTTTGGGAGGACTAAAGGCAACGTGCAATGCCAGCGATGGGAGAATCCTTAATAAGTAGTGGCTCATCTTGTAAGAAAGAATAAATTTGCCAAACCAATCCACATTCGTAATCCGATCTTCCTCAAAACATACATACACTGCGTGCTCAGCCTAGAAAGCTTCACACCTGCCTTCCACCTGGGCAACTCCTATCGAGCTGAACAGCTTCTTCCTCCCTAAAGTGTGTACGAACCAGTGCAACTTGTGGTGCTCGCCCTTCCTTGGAGGAGGAAGGTCAGCTGGTACAATTAGTCACACCCCAGCCCACCCAGGCTGCCTCCATGGATACACCACTCTTGTTTAGCTGCTATAAGCCACATCCAAAGGCAGCTCTCTGAGTAGGTGGCATGGTGCTCCACCACCAAAGGGGTTTTCTCAACCTTCAGTGAACCCGTCACTGTGGCAGAAAACTGCTAACTGACGGATTGTAGCTTAAAATATAAAATGATGCATGCTCACAAGGCCCATAAGCACCTAAATGCACTAGTCTCTACCATTCCTCCCCTCTTTTGCATTTCCTCACTTCCCTTTTATCGTCCCCTCTTCTCCTTGCTCCCTTACGGCCTGACTAGACCTTGTGGGAGCGATGGACAAGGCTGGGCAGGGTGGAGCAGTGGGTCTGCCTTCCTACTACTTATTCCAAGCCCACAAAAGATACAAGTGATACTCCCTTTGTAAAATGCTAAACTCAAGTTATGAGTCCCTAAAGCAGACTTACATTAACCAAAAAAAAAAAAAAATTCTCTAAACAACGTCTGAATTTTAATTATTTTTCCAGATTAGACTATATTCCAAAGGGGAAGAGGACAATAACCAAAATTAAGCATTCCCAACAAACTGAGCTAATTCCAAGATGAAGCTGTGTTTCCACAAAAGACAGTGAACTGTCAAGTTAGACTGACCCAGAAAACAGAATCCACTGCTCTGATATGATCACAAGAACCAAGACAATCTGGCTGATCTGGCAGGATACACTTTTGAGTGATGTGCCAGGGCAGAGATGTCTTCATTCAGCTCTGACCCCAGGGCACCCCACCTTCCCCTCCATCCCAGACCCAAAGTCACGACAAGGCTATGGCCCAGAGGCTGCTGACCTACCTCCCAAGGTGGCGGAAATGAGGAGGTGGGTGCCGTACTTTTTGATGATGGTGTCGATGAACTGCTGAGTGGTGGGTCTCCTGCCGAGCAGGCGGATGCTCCTTTGAAACTCCGGCATGAGGGGCACTGGATGACGGACCAAGTCTCTCCTCTCAATGGCTGTGTTCCTCACCTTCCAACGGGCAAACTCCCTGGGCAGGAGAAAGAATGAGACTCTTCAACTTGCCACCTCTCCCCCAAGCCAAAGTCTACCCAACCATCCCATCTGAGCATCCTTCTGTAGTGAGAGACTGACTACAATTATTTTTAGTATTTGTTAAGTGATACTTAGAGCTGGGGCTCTTAATCTCTGCAGTCAACAAATACTTATGGAACACACTTCTTATCACTGGGATACTTTGGGAAACCAGAGAGACACAGGTGTGTTCTCAAGTTGCTCACAGATCATCAGGGATACCAAAAATCACT
Source organism: Micronycteris hirsuta (assembly GCA_004026765.1). Taxonomy (NCBI): domain Eukaryota; kingdom Metazoa; phylum Chordata; class Mammalia; order Chiroptera; family Phyllostomidae; genus Micronycteris; species Micronycteris hirsuta. The sequence goes on from PVJI01006127.1 coordinate 85,299, forward strand.
GTTCTGTAGGTGCTTATCCATCCCCCTCACTAGACCACAGGTGGCAAACACAAGGCCCACCGGCCCAATCAGCCCCTCCACCTTGTTTTATCCGGCCCGGCAACTTGTTTCTACCCGGCGGCAGCGCAGAGTCCTCGCTTAACTGTTAAGGGTAGTTATATTTATACAGTCCTAAAATTACAGTCGTCCTTTTGAAAGCAACTGCAAGGCTGATGTGGCCCCCGGTGAAAATGAGTTTGACACCCCTGCACTAGACTGGAATGATACCACAGAAGTGGAATCTTCCCACATACATGGTGCATGTTACATGGTAGGATTCATAAGAATTCTATCTGGACAAATAAATAGATAAGGGATGAAAGGAAAGAAGGGAGGGACAGAGGGAGGCAGGCTATGTAACAATGGACAAGAGCTAAGGCACAAAGCAAATTGAGACCTGTTCTAAGACAACTGCAAAACCAAATAATAAGCCCAGAGCTCAGTTTAATTCAAACAATTAAAATAAATTCATTGAGCAACCGTGATTTGGAAGAAATTAAGCTGTGTTCTGAAGATTGTGCAGGGGGATTCCCATTCTTCCCTTCGCTAATGATAGAACGGATCAAGACCAGAGAGCATTAAACTTGGGAGTCCAATGCAGACTCTCGCTCTGGCTCTTGAAAACTATGCGGTGTGAGCTTAGGTAGAGCCTGCCACTTCTCTGGACCTGCCTTTCCTTCTCTATAAAATCCAGCTGGTGTTATCTATTTCCTATTGCCCGAGCACCGGTTCCATGAAACATAGACTGTGTCCCATGGACATGGACAACAGTGTGAGAATGGACCATGGGAGCAGGGGGTGGAATGGGCGGAGGAGGGCAAAGGGGAAAAATTCAGACCACTGTAATAGAATAACAATTAAAAAATGATTAAAAAGAAACATAGAGTGTGAGAATGCCTTTGGAAACTGCCAGGCACTAATTCAGTGTGAAAGATAGTTTTATAACTTTACTTCCTCACAAATTCCCAGACATGCAAATCATTAAAGGTTCATGGATGATGAACAAGGAGCATGCACACTGAATACCAGTAGAAATTTAAAGGGCCTTGGCAGAGGTTATCTTTGCTTTACTAATGACCTCTTTTCCTACCAAAGACAAATCTCCCCAGGAACAACCGGCTCTCCAACCTGTCTGAGTTACAAGCTCCAGGTCCCTTGAGAGAAACAGACCAGCCAAGAGGAATGTGAGTTCAGCCTAGATAAATGACAGGAACCAGAGTTTAATGAAAAGGTCTCTCTCTCCTGCCACAAGATGGGAGAGACAAATGAAGGAAGGGGCATGGAGCAAGAAGAGGCAGAACGGGATGGGAATCCCACTGAGATATGCCCAGATAATTCAGTGGTGGAGTCTGACTCCTGATGCAGAGGAAACTGGGTCTGAAGAAAGCTTTCACATCAGAACACGTTTCCAGGTCTCAGAGCTGGTGATCTGTCTGCTTAAGGACTCTCTGCCCATAATTCATAACGTAGTTCAAATTCTAAATAAAGTAGAGCTGAGCATCTCACACATAGGTACTGAAGTCAATCAGCTACACTCAGTGAAACTCTGCAGGCACAAAGTATCATGCCTACAAAAGGGAGATGGGCATGGCATAGTCTCACGTCCTTAAGAAGTGTGCAGTTTGGCAGTGAAGAGAAATTTCCAATTTATTGCAAATCAAGGACTACAGGATACGGAAGAAGGAACAGAAACTTCTCAGGTCTCTGGGCAATGCTTCAGAGAGGAGGGCGTAGCTGACCTGTAGTTCTGAAGTTCACATGGGGCTGAGATAAATGGAAATAGTGTTAACACATGCACAACTATGCACATGGAGGAAAGGGCAGGAACAGAATGAGTGAGGGAGATACATAACGCATTATGGGAAGAGCTGAACAGGATGGGAGGTGTGAGAAGAAGGGGGTGTGGAAGGAGACAAGATGGGGCAAGACAGTGACCAGACATGGGGAGAGGGTAGTGTAGCAGGTAGCTCGGACACGAACCCCAAAGGCCCCAGCCCCCTGGTGTTCACACCCCGATGTAATCCCCTCCTATTGAGTGTGGGCAGGAGTGGACCCAGCAACTGTCTTCTAAAGAATAGAATCGGAAGGTGATGAAATGTTACTTCATGATGAGGTTCTAAAATATGGCAACTCCTCTCTCTCTCTTTCTCTCTCTCTTTCCCCGTGTCCCCTGCCCCACACTGGAATTTTGTGAGATGCTCTATGGAAAGGTCCGCGTGGGAAGGAACTAGGGAAGCCTCTGGCCAACAGCTTCTGAGGAACTGGGACTCACAAGGAACTGAGTTCTAACAGTAACCCTGGGTATGAGCTGAAAAGCAGGCTTTTCCCACTGAAGCCCTGAAATGACCACAACCGGGTGAGAGAAAGGCACCCAGCTAAGCCACGCCCAGTTCCTGACCCACAGAAGCGGAAAGATGACAAACCCTGTTGTATTAAACCACTGTTGTGCAGAATTTGTTACTCAGCGTTACATGACCAATGAAAGGCAAAGAGAATAATCAGATATTTCTGAGCAAAAGGAGTCTTTCCTCATCAGACTGTCCCTGAAATTTATTAAATTTATGCATATTAGTTATGGAATTATATATATATGCATAGAAACATACATGTATTTCATAGATACATATAGTACAATAGACAAATATATAGTTTTATATGTTATATATTATAATTATACCACTATATTACATATGTATTACTTTTACATATAACTTATGACCTTGGGCTACTATGCTTTTGTGTGAATATGTCTACATTCCTCAAAACTAATGCACAGAGAAGTTAAGTGATGTCAAAAGTCATACAGCTAGTTAGTGGTAGAGCTAAAAGTAGAAGATCGGTATGCTGATTCTTAAATCACTCTTTTATGTAGATACCAAGAGGTAGAATATAAAAACCATAGTAGAACCAGTACTGATACAAGGAAATAATGCCACCCCCACCACCAAATGATGAGCCCACAACACAATTCCTGTTTGTTTGTTTGTCTGTTTTTTTGTTTGTTTGAACAGCCTCCCTAGCCTTCCTGATGCTCACCAGCTCCACCCCCAGGGCCTGCTGTCTGGGTTGCTTCCTTGAAAAGACTAGGGAAGCTGATGCTGGGTTCCCGGTTCCTCCCAGGCAGGGCAGATGCAAGGCCTAAGAGGGGGATGCCTGTGGCCTGCTGAGCGCAGCACCAGGCTCTTGGGAAGAGCTCAGTCACTGGGGCGTGTTACCAGGAAGCACGGCCCTGAGCCAGGCACCGCATGTGCAACACCATGAACAGAGTTCCCGGTCCTAAGGAATTCCATCTTACTGGGAGAAAGTGGATGTTTAGGAAAGCTATTTAGCTACAGTGTGCTATTTGCAATGGTCATTTTAGTCACAGAGCAATCAGACAGGAGGGTTCCTGACAGGCTCTGGGGCGGGGGGGGGGGGCTGGGGTGTGAGTACAGATGTCAAAGAAGTCTCCTATACAAGTTGAATCTTGAAGGGAATGTAGGATTTGGGCAAGGATAGTGAAAATGTTTTAGGAAGAAAAAGCTGTATGTGCAAAAATGGAGGGGAATGAGAGAAGATAAGGCAGTTGGAGAGTGAGGGATGCATATGTGTGAGCAGCATTCACGTGTGTGTGCATGTGTGTGCATGTGTATGGATTATAAAATGATAAGAGGAAGAGGCAGACAGGTTTTCAGGGATCGCAGGACAAAGGGCTTCATGTGCCAAACTTTGTTATTACATTTCAGTTTATAAACTCTGTTCTTATTGGCAAAAAAATCCAGACTAAAAACTTTCAAAGAATGAGTTCATGTAACTCTGTGACTCTCATAGGCATATTAGAGCAAAGACTGTAATAGTCACAGAATTCTACAATTTTATACTCTTTATCAAAATATACTTATGCAAAAGGGCTTTACAGTACCCAGATCTATTCAGACATAGAATTAAACAACATCAGAATTGAAACAAATGATTTATGTGTTCAAAATCTGGGCACCTACTATTCTTCCAGATCTGAGGATGCAGCAGGAAACAAAAAAAGTCCTGCTATCAACTAGTGTTTGTGCAGGTGAGTGTGGACAGACACCAGAGGCATATGAAATGCGTAACATATCAGAGGGAGGTACACGTTACGAAGACTAATAAAGCAGAAGAAGGAGGTTGGGATGTCCAGGGGTGGTTTTATATAGATGGTCATAAAAAGCCTTCCTGATCTGATGACATTTAAGGAGAGACTTGAAGGAGATGAACAAGAGACCACGGAGCCACTGAGCAGAAGAGTGATCTAGGAAGAAGAAACAGCAGGTGCCATGAGGTAGAAATGTGTTCGCTAGGT